>NEWO01000831.1:127370-145170 GCA_003013225.1 Phalaenopsis aphrodite
GAGGATATGCCTAATCAAAAATTGGCTTCACTGGACCTACCTAAAGGGAAAACTTAAATACATTTCTGAACTTATATTTATGGAATTAGATCTTTTACTAGTAGAGTTCTCATGAAGTTCCTATCTTTTCGATATTCTAAGTGACTTTATATTATAACATATAGTCATTCTTGAAATAAGTAGAAGAGTAGAACTCTTAAACTTGATGACTAGATAATCTGGTAGCTATAGAATTAATTCAATTACTTGAATTTTTTCTGAAAATCTCACTATGATATTTATTTAAGTCAAACATATAGTATTTCTGAATTAAAACCTTACTGCATTAGATCATAACTTTTATATAGTACTAAAATTACTTGAAGACAAGTAATAGTTAAGTTTGGGGAATTTTTAGCAAAAGAAAATATATTGAGATTTTCATACATATTTTATACTGTTTTTGATGATATTGCATTTTAAAGAAAGGTATTTTTGATGTTTTGCTATAGGAATGATGAATTAGGGTCATTTGAGCAAAAAGATGCAAAAAGGAGCAAATTTGGTGCGAAAAGGACCAAAATGTGAAGATTTGAACTAGGCAGCCGACGACGCCGCCGACGGTGAGATTTTCCTGAGACTACAGGACAAAAATTCTTTAGAAGCCCGCCGACGGCGCCCTCGAGGCCGCCGATGGCGAGATTGATGGTTATGCCTAGTCAAGCTTTGGATGAGGCCAAATTTTGAAGGGATGCTTAGGCAACTCTTCTCATCTACAACTTTAAAAGAACATTTTGGCCAAAAATAGAAGAAGTCTAAAGGGATATAGAGTGCAAGAGGCCTTGGAGGTTACCAATAGAGTGTAACAATTTTGAGGAATTCTTCGAGAGATTGTAAGAGTGGAGGGAAAGTGAATTTTAATTTTATACTAAAATCCCCAATTTGACCGTACCCCCACATTTCATTAACTTGAACCCCATAACCAATTCAATTCCCTCAATTTTGAATCCTAAACTCTTTATAACATTCCCCTAGACCAATTTGAACTCACAATTGTTCTAGTCTTGAAAGCTAACCTAACCTAAATCCAAGCCCAAACCAATTACCCCAAAATTGAACCTAAACGAAGATTTCATTAAATGAATCCTTGCAATAAATTCAAATCCCCCAAATTCATTTCCTAAGTTCTTCATGACATTCACCAAGACCAATTAAACCCTTCAATCAATTTTTAAGCCAAGCCTTAGTTAAGCCCAAGTTCAGTTTCTAACCCAAGCCCTAATTTCATGTCTAAGCTCTAAATTAACTTAAACATTTTGATTTAATCAAGTCTAATCATCCCTGGTATTCCTAAGCCCCCTGTGATGCTAGTTGATGTGCCTAAAAAAATATTATTTTTTATGCCATGTTTTATAATGATATTGCACTTTAAAGGAATTTTTCTTTATGTTTTTGGTTGTAGGTACATCAAATTAAATAATTTGGAGTGATTTGAGCAAAATAAATAAAAATGTACAAAAATGGAGCAAACCAGCTCGAACCGGGGCACACTGGAACCATGGGGGCAAAAAGTGGGCATTTAAGTGCTTGTGCACGGTGCTTAAGCACCAAACATGGTTTTCAACATATATTCTAAAATAAACATCCAATTTGGACGGTTTTTGAAATGGTACTTTGTGTGTCTTTGGGAATTTGTTGGAAATGATAAAAGGAACTTTAGAGAAGGATTTGTGGTGGTTAGAAGGGGGTTTTTGAGGACTTTTGAAGAGGCACTTGAGGCACCATTTGGAAGATTGATTGAATATGGACACTTTTGAAGAGACACTTATGCACTCTTGGAAAATTATAAATAAGGCTTGGAAATGTTCTTAAAATTTCTCTTGAACTAATTTGAAGAGGAGAAGAAGAAGAAGACTTAAATGAGAGCCCCGAGTGGGGCAATAAGGTGAGACTGAAAGAGAGTGAGAGTGAGAAATTTTCTTTCACTTTGCTCTTGAAGAAGATTGCAAGGAGATTGCTATTACAATACAAGGAGAGTTTGATTTCCATCAAAGATAAGTATTTTGATTTAATTCTAGGTACTTTGTTTGTATGGTTTCAAAGTCTTTTTCAATGAAAAGTTTTTTCTGTTTCTCCATGTGTAGTGAGTAGCTTTCGTTACTCTTCCTTCTTATAATGAATTAGTATGCACGTGTACAATATAGAATTGAGTAGAGTAAAAATATATTGTGATTTTTTTACTTTGTTCTTCATTTACATGTAAACTTGATCAACTTGCATGTTAAAATCCGTTGTGAGAACATGTCAGATACGTGCAGGTGTTCTCCCAATCAGCTATGGTAAAGTCACATGAGATTGAATAGATGAGAATGCAATCCATATGGTTGAGTGCAAATAAATAAGGAAATACTCTTTGATGGGTGTAGAGTTAGAGGACTTCGGAATGATGGGCTAAAACTCTCAATTTGGTTCTTAGTTTTGGGTTTTAATACTTTATGTTAACCTTCAAGTAAGGAGCCGAGGGGACTTTAGAGTGAAAGCTAGTATCTCTCCCGCCTAAACAGTCTTTAGTTTCTTAAGATGTGAATTAGCCAATGTTCTTTATAATAATTTACCAAGGGTAAAGAATATAATTTCTCCGAATGACGGGCTAAAACTCCCAATTTGGTTCTTAGTTTTAGGTCTTAATACTATATGTTAGCCTTCCAGTGATGGGCCGAGGGGACTCTAGAGTGAAAGCTAGTATCTCTCTTGCCTATACAGTCTTTAGATTCTTAAAATATGAATTAGCCAATGTTCTTTATAGTAATTTATCAAGGGTAAAGAATATAATTTCTCCTATTTGTCACAATCTCTCTCACTATAGGTTTTATTTTTACACATGTCACTAATTTCATTGCAAGAGGAAGTGCCCTTTCTGATTTTCACTAAGTATTTTAATTTAGGAGTAGAAGTAGTATTGTAGTGATAAGTATAGGATATAATAAAAACCAAACTTTTATTGACCTTCCAAGCTATAGCATGTTATTCTAGACTAAAATATCTCTAGAAAGCCACCGAGATTATCCTCGATCTCAGTGGGATCGATATTCAAGGCTTAATCAAAAAACAATATATTACATGTGTGTGTGTATATATATATATATATATATATGCATGGAATACCTACTATTTAGTATTATAATTGAAATCTTACTTTGCTTGGGATCAAGCTTTTTGCGCCATTGCCGGGGATTAAAATATTCAAGTAGTGGTGTCAACTTCACGAATCCTTACATATATAAAATATCAGGATCAAGTTTTTGACGCCGTTGTTGAGGATCGCAATGGTTTATCTTTACTTTCAAAAGAATTTTAGTTGAAGTAATTAGGCTTTGACTTTGAAAACTGTAGTGTCATAAAAATTGTTTTTGTGTGAAAAGTGTATTTTGTATGAAAAAGTGTTGTGAAAACAAAGTGTTTGTGAAAATATTTTGTTTGTTGAATATATTTAGTTTCTTTTATTTGTTTAATTGTTAATGTATTGTTTGTTGTGTTGTGTATGCGAAAAAAAATCTGCAAGACTTGTGCTTTACGATATAGAGTTAGAAAAATGGAAAATAATAAAAAAACAAAAAGGACCTGGAAAACTATAATTGAAAATGGAAAACATTCAAAATAATAATTTGGAAAATCATCATAAATCATTGAGGGAATATGTAAATCCTATGACAAATGAAATTCACTTAAATATACAAGCCCCTATAGTAGAAGCTGGCTCGTTTGAACTAAATCCAATGATTATCCAACTGGTGCAGAACAACCAGTCTTATATTAGTAAAAATTATTTTTAAGAGAGTTCTTATGTTTTTTTATATTTAAAAGAGCATTATTTGACTCTTATTTTATTTTACAAGAAAAAAATACAAGCCCGAGAAAGAGGTCCCAACACACACCCTACAATCATATAAAAGAAAATAAAAAAGAACCTCTCTCTAACATGAAAATACAACTCACCCACACCACAAACACAACAAAGATACAAACCCATAAAACCAAACAAAAAATAAAAAAAGTACAGCAAAACAAACAAATCAAATAAAAATAAAAAATTACACCAAAGTAGATAAACATCCAAAGTGACTCCAAAATTAACCAATATCTTTTAAAGCTACAAGAAACAGATAGTGAGCAACAACCTTAAAAATCATAGCACCATTCAACTTCAATCCATATTTAGCTGCCCCATGAGCAACCTTATTACCTTCCCGCTTAGTATGAGACCACTCGATAATAAAATGCTTGGATAGAGAAATAATCCTTCTCATCTGCATATTGATACTCCAATGATAACCAATCTGCCGAGAACCAATAAAGAATAGAGTCGAAAGAATCTCTACAAACTCCACCTACACTAGCAGATAAAGCATTCTGACAACCATCTACAATAATTTTAATAAAAGTAATCCACGCTTTATGCCACTTAACATTATAAAAAACCTTATTTTACATAAAAAGAGGAAAGTCCAAATACTGCATCAACTGCTTCATATTACCCGAAATCTTATTATTAATAGCCAATAACTTTAATCCTTTATACAATAATTAAAAACCATACTAACAGTACGATGCACTTTAGGAAAAATATTCTTGAATTTACAGTCATTTCTAGCAAGCCATATAAACCAAATAATAATATTAGGTATAACAGTAGAAAAACCATGATCAAGAATCTTCTAAGCATTAAAAACATCAGGAATACTATTATATAGAAACAAATTCCTGTTGAACTTGGTTAACTGCAACTTTGTAATAATATCATTCCAAATAGCAGTAGTAAAATAACACTTAATTAAAATATGATCAATAGATTTCACATTACTTAAGTCTAGAAAGTAAAGGTCATAGGATTCGAAGTTTGAAAAATTTGCATATATTTCTGAATTAAATAGGAAAACAAATTTTGAAGTTTGATGATAAAAATTTTAGACCCTGGGCTAGTTTGATTCACTAGAAGTTCTTCTAACTTGAACTCACATTTACAGAACAAAATTTGACCAATTCTAAAGGATGACCGATTATCTCTAATCTACAAAAATTATTTTAAAAATGTAGTATTACTTGAGGACAAGAAATGTTTAAGTATGGGGATTTTGATGTGCCTAAAAATGTATTATTTTTCATGTTATGATTTGAAATGATATTACACTTTAAAGGTATTTTTTCTTGTGTTGTAAGTACATTAAATTGAATAATTTGGAATGATTGGAGCAAAAAGAACAAAGATGGACCAAAATGGAGCAATCAGAAGAAAATCGAGTAGAACCGGGGCACACCGAAGTCATGGGGGCCAAAACCGAGCACTTAAGTGTCTGTATCAGGTGCGTAAGCACCCAAACCTGGTGCTTAGGTGCCACCAAATAGAGAGGAGAAGGATTTGGAGTGATTTTTGAAGTGGTGCTTCATGTTTCTCTGTAGAAATTTGTTGGAAATGATAAAAGGGACTTTAGAGAAGGATTTGGAGTGGTTAGAAGGAGGGTTTTGAGAACTTTTAAGAGGCACTTGAGGCACCATTTGCAAGATTCATTGAATATGGACACTTATGAAGAGACACCTAAGCACCTCTTGGGAAAGTATAAATAAAGCTTGGAAATATTTTTAAAATCTCTCTTAAACTAACTAGAAGAGTAGAAAAAGGCTTGGAGAAGAATAAGAAGGCTTGGGAAAGAGCCCCGAGTGGGGAGACAAGGTGAGAGAGAAAGTGAGAGAGTCAGAGATTTCTTCTTTTCTTTTAGCTTTGTTCATAGAGACGACTATAAGGAGATTGTTTTTGATATACAAGAAGAGTTTGATTTCCATCAAAGATAAGTATTTTGATTGTATTTTAATTTGATTCTAGTACATTATTTCTATGGTTTCAAAGTCTTCTTCATTGAAAAGTTCTTGTTGTTTCTGCATGTATAGTGAGTAGTTTTCTTTACTCTTCCATCATAAAATGATGTAGTATGCAAGTGTAGGATATAGAATTGAGTAGAGTGAGAATATATTGTGATTTTTTTACTTTATTCTTCATTTACATGTAAACATGATCAACTTGCCTGGTAAAATCTATTGTGAGAACATGTAAGATTCATGATGGTGTTGTCTCTATCAACTGTGGTAGAATCACATGAGATTGAATGGATGAGAATGTAATCCATATGGTTGTGTGCAAATAAATATGGAAATAATCTTTGATGCATGAAGAATTAGAAGACTTTAGAGTGACAGGCTAAAGCCGTCAATTTGGTTGTAAGTTTTAGGTCTTAATAATAGATGTTAGCCTTCAAGTGAGGGGACGAGGGGACTCTAGAGTGAGAGCTAGTATCTCTCCTCCCTAAACAGTCTTTAGGATTCTTAAACTATGAATTAGACAATATTTTTGTATTAATTGACTGAGGGTAAAGAAAATAATTACTCTTATTTGTCACGATCTTTTTCATTACTTGTTTTACTTTTACACATGCCAGTAATTTTATTGCATGAGGAAGGGTACTTTTAATGTATTAAACCACTCTTTCTAGTTTTTAGTAAGTTTGTTAGTTTAGGAGTAGAAGTAGTATTGTATTTATAATTTTAGTATTGTTGACCTCACTTTTGGTTGTGGTTTAGTTTTTCATCTCTAGTAGCCTAAGGTCTAGCCATAGGACTTACCTATTGACTATTCTTAGAAAACTAGACAAGGAACCCTCACCATTAGAAATTCTACACTCTTCTTTACTCAACTTGAAGTTCCATATATTGGTCCTAATCTCTAGCACTCAGTAGGTGGGGTCATTATGGGAGAGCTGTAGATGAGTTCCCTTAGGATTGCTTGACCTTACGGTTGACCTTGAGTGTTGTTCTAGGGCTAAGGCACTCACAATCACTCACTACCCTAAACCCAAAATTTCCTGGCTTTGGTCCCTTGATAATTTTGGGACACTCATGTAGGTGGTCTCCTAGACCCACTAGCCCTAGGCTAGGGTTTAGCTAAGACCACTACATAGAGAACCCAAAATGAGATTTCCATTGGTTCATGGCTTATTATTGGTGGTTGACACTCCAACTCTACCAAGATACCCAAATTAGTCTTTTGCCCCTAAATTCCCCCAAATTACCTAGATACCCTCGGGACCCCAAATTTGGCCAAAATTCCCAAATTTACCCAAAATACCCAATTGGTTCAAAAATCATTTCAAACACCTTGAAAACACCCAAACTACCCAAAATCACCAAAATTGTCCAAATCACCAAAATACCCCTCCTTACCCCAAAATCCCAAAAATTCCTAAATATTCCAAAAAAAATTTTTCTCAACTATCACATGACCCAATTTGACCATCTTTGATCAAAACCCCCAAATTGCCCTTTAAAGGCCCATATTTTCCCCAAATCACTCCAAATGTTTATCAAATTGGTCTCAATTTACCCTAATTTCAATTCTAAACTCAAATACACTCTTGATGTAACCAATCTAGACTAAATCCAAGCTCAATTAGTCCATCATTTGAACCCAATTTTGATTTAGATCAAAACCCCAATTTTTGCCCCATGACTTGGTTCCACAAAATTAAACCCATAGCCCACTCATATGGCCACAATTTGTGTTGAAGAACCTTAATAAAATCCCCATACATCAAACTTGACCTTTTATTAGCCTTGTTAAGGCCTCAATTTCATTTGATTTCAACCTAAGTTCAAATGCCCCAAGTTTGCCCCAAATTGGCCATGTCTCAAAATCACACCAAATTGATGACCTTAGCCCCAAAATTACAACTCCATCCCTTCATGAAATATCTTCCAAACATCTCCCTTAATCATTTGAACCATTTAATTTGGGCTTAGCTTAAGTGTAGCCCAACCTAGACCGATGTCAAGCCCATCATGCCTAAATTGACCAAATTTCAAAAATCCTTCAAATTGACCCTCCAATTGAAAATAACTTCAACCCATCACCAAAAATCTTCATAACAAGCATATACACAATGTTGATCAATAAATTAGGCCAATTGACATGGCTAGCCTAGCCCAAACACAAGCTTTGATCACTTGAACCCACATTGAACCCATGCACGAAAGATGGCCTTACTACCCCAAAGTCACCAAATTAATGACTCCACAGCCATTAGTTGAACCCTAGTGACCAACCTAAACTCAATTAAACCACATAAACTAAACCATGGACCAAAGGCCCCCTAAATCAAGGGATTGAATGCCTTATTTTCTTAAGCCTTGAATATTTTTGTCAAAACAAAGCCTAAACACATTAAATTGTTGTGCATATTCCCTTGACTCACCTGACCTCCCTAGCCACCTCCCCTGGCCGGTCGACCAGCCTAGTGGCCAGAAAATGACCAAATCAAGAGCCACCTCCATTGGATTAAACCCAATTCAAACCTAGAGGCCACCTCATCCAAATTGAAGCTAAGAGCCTCTCTTCCCTCCACCTAGGCAGCACATTTCACCCCCCAATTGGCCATGGAAGCAAGCCTAAGGCAATTTTTATAAAAAGATCCCAGCCATGGACATGGAGAGAGAGCTGAAAATTCCTCTGAGAGACTTCCCCAAATTGATCCCAAAGCCTCTTTGAGAACTCCTCAGTGCAACCTAACCACCCCATAGTCCTGAATCCCCTTGCCGGAGCCCAATTTTTTAGCTCAAAACCTTGCCGGAGACAGGACAATGCTTTCCACACCTCTAAACTCTACCAAACTCAAATTAAACTCACCCACACCTTCACAACATTGAAAGAATCCAAAGTCCCATCAAATCCCCTTTCTGAAGAGCCCCTAGTATAGACTTTGATCAAAACCTGAAATCGACCTTGGTTGAATTTGGGTCTAGGCATTTCACCATAGTAAGAGGCTTAATCCCTAGCTTCTTTGGACCCCAACAAACGTGCTAAGACTCTTTGATCGAAGGTTCCCTTCTCAGAACCAAGGTATTGAACCTCTCCTCCTCCCGAGCCTATTTGGATTCTCCATTTGATTAGACTTAATTTAGTTGCATGATTACCGTATGAATATGTTCATCTCACTTAGACGAGTCCATAGGATCAAAACCGAAGTGATTTAGTTGAGTCTAGGTCGATATCTTAGGGTTTTAGTGTGGACGATCACAGGATCACTCTATCGGGGAAGATGACAGGGAGCCGTCTGATCGAGCGTGTATCGGATAGACAGAGGAGATCGAGTCGGACAGTGTTTCCTTACATGAACCACGGGTCGAGTCAGCGGCTACGTGGATGGCGGCGTCCAACCAGAGCCCACCACCCGTGCCTTCAGTGCTGCTGAGGATACAGTTACCGTGCTTTTAAATAGATAAATAGAGAATTTAAAAAATCAAAAAATGATCCCTAGCTTTAAAAATTCATATCTTGGTGTAGAAAGATCATAAAAATAAAATAAAAATAACCTCTTGCTCAGTGAATAGAGGAAAACAATGTGGAAATGATTTGAAGTCCATTTGATGCATATTTTATTTTTAATTAATTCAACACTGATTTAGATGTTTTGATTCTCCATGCATGTAGTAATATCACCATGACCTGAAAGTTTAGCATGTTTTTACCCCTATCTTAGGGAATATTCTCTGATCGTTTCAAAGTCAAAGGAGGTCCCTAGACAAAGAATCATTTTTTTATAGTTTATGTGCATTATTTTCTTAAATTAATTATGAAAATCGGCATGTTGCTTCAAAAAATCCAAGAAAATTTTGAAAGGTTTATGATGACTAGAGAGCCTTTAGGAAAATTTTTCATGAGCCAAGTCATTCAAAATACACCTAATCTTTACAAATCATAAAACACTAAGATAAGAAATTTTGAAAAATAGAAACAACAAAATGACTTGATTTTTTATCCCGACTATTGTTTAGGATCCAAACAACTCCCTATTAAATTTTTAGAACATTTGAAGTTCATTTAATGTCTCAAATTGATTTTTCAAGTTAATTAACATTTTTGACACCAAATAATTTTCAAAAATTAAAATATAACTTGAAAAATTATAAAACTTCATTTTTTGAGTTCTCTGTGATAAGGGATATTTTCTAAGAATAAAATTGTATTTAAAATAAAAACTGAACTTTTAGCCTATTTTTAATATTTAAATAAATAAAAAACCATAAAAATCACAAAAATAATAAAATTCATGAAAATGTTCTAAATTACTTCCTAAGCTTAAAAATAATTAGGATATTTTTCCTGATTTTTTAAATTAAGATATTGAATTTTAAAGCTTAAAAATAATTTTTTAAAGGCTAAAATGGATTTCAATAAAAATAATTACAATAAATCAAATAAAACTCAAAAAAATATAAAAGTTTCTTTCTTAGGTTCTCTAACCTCAGGAAGATTTTTCAAAAATACTAAACTTAATTTTTCTCATTTCAAATATTTTATATTTAATAAATACTCCAAAAATTAAAATAATTCTTAAAATTCATAAAAACTTCAAAAGCTCATGAAATTTGGTCCAAAGGCTTCTCTGGTTTAGGTCTACCTCCTATAAAAATTTCAAAGGATTAGAATTTACTTTGGTCAAGTTAGAAATTTTCTTTGGAAAATATTATTTTTACATGAAAATAATTATATAAATTAAATTAAATTTTTTTAAATCATATTTTCTCCTCTGATGTCTTAATTAACCAATGAATGAGGTAGGATAAAAATTGCAAAGTCATTTGGATTAAATTTGATGAATTATGAAGTGTTAGAGTCTCAGGGGCAAATGTGTAATTTTGGAAATTTAGGCTTAATTCAAGGAGCGAAATGGGCAACCTCTGATCTTAATTTGGATGTTTGAAACACAAGGGGTTAATTGATAGAAACCAACCTTACTTTCTTAATTGAAAAGATAAGTTAATAAAATTTTAAATTACTAAAATTTGGAAGTTTATTAAAATAAAATGAACCTAGGACTTAGGGTATGACCTTTGAAGTCAATAATTAATCAATTTAGTTTCCCTATTTGATTTTTAAATGAAATTAAAATAATGAATCATGACCACCTAAAGCTTAACCTTTTCAAAACTAATTAAGACACTCACCTAGGTCTTAAGGGCTTAGTAGTGACTTAGCTAAATGAAGCTTCATTTAAATAAGGATTAGAAAAGTAAATATAATTGAAAATTAGAACATCTTTCAAACACTACAAGCCCAATTAGGTCCAAAATTTGGCTAAGTGTTCCAATAACACTAACTTGCCTCTTTAATGGTCTTCACCCACTTAATATTCAAAATTAAATTACAAATGATAATTACCTTACTTTTAAGGATAATTGAGACATCAATGCTCACTCAGCACCAAAGTTATTTACAGGATGAATTATTAAGCAACATAATAAGTTTAAAAGAAGTAGCGAGAGAGTAACACAGACCTGCTTCTTTCTCTAGATCTGTTGGATACCTCGGAGATCTACTAAACTTAATATGTTTTGCTTGACAAATATAATCCTTAATCAAATTAATAAGGACCCACCAAGATATGATCTAGGGTTACGTAGGTCGTCAGAACTTTACTTCCTCATTGCATATAAACTGCCTTAACATCTTTTGAGTTTCAGGTGGTAGAACGAGAAAAATCGCCAGGTACACCTTTACAGTTTTTAGCGTTGTCTTTCTTGTACTTTCATACTGTACTTTTATACCTGCAAATTTGCATGCTAAACAACAAAGCCACCCTGCATGAAAACTTAAACTATCAGGATAACCAAAAAACCAAAACCAAAACTAAAACTAAAATCAACCAAGATAAAATTCACCGCCACAACATTCAAAATATAAAAAAACTCAAAATTTAATCACAAACATCACACAAAACTACAATTGCAACTAAATTAAGATGTCTCTATCGGATGATCGGGAATTCCTTGGAGGAGGTAACCTACGGTTGCTAATGAGGCTTCCCACAGTCTAGATGAAATTATGAAACTCATTAAGTTGAGTTTAGTACGTTCATTTAGACTAAGTGAATCCAATAGAAAATAGTGGTGCAGGAACGAGGGAACCATAGAATCCTAATCGAAGTTGCTCTAATCAACTTTAACATACCCACATAAAATATAAAAAACTTCAACCATAGGGCCACCTGATTTGACATCATGACTTGACACACTAGAAATCTCAAACTTGTCACAGCAAGGAGCTTAGAGCTAGCATGGTGGGCAGCACGACCATCTTCAACAGCAAAACTTGTCTTCCCCAGTTAATCCAATCCTCCTTCCTTAGATATAAACAACAAAGCCATAGAATTTTGAGGTTATCTCCTTAATGCAACATAAATCCTCACCTCATCTTTTGGCCTATGCATAGTTCTGCTATACATCATAAGCCCTAACTCGTCTTAGGATTCCGAGGTTGTCGTTTGTCACGACCTAAATCGTCACATCTTCCACGCTTATTGCGTGGTAGTTTCAAACGAATGTATGCCCTAACTAATAAAATTGGCAGGATGAAACACCTAAATATTTCTCCTCAAAATTAAAGCCAAACATTAGGATAGCTTGGGAAGTCACCGAGGTTCTCCTCTGGATCCATGACATCCCCTAGTTCTACCTCCTTTGGACTCTACAACAAAATGTTCCAAATTTGAACCAATCCCCTTTCATACCTCTACGTCCGATCTCATTGAAAAGCCCTACCTTCTGAAACTCTTTGAAGATAATATTTCATGATTTTTATCGAGAGTTTTCTTAAATGACTTTGGTCATTTAAGATGTAATTAACTATAGGGGCTTGCTCTTATAGCATGTCCAAACCCAACTTAATATAAACCCTTTTTAATTCTTTATATTAAATACAGGAACTTGTCGGCAAATACAAAAGTTTTGTAGACCAAACAGATGTCATATATTCCTTAGTTTTTTTTATTGAGCCTCATCCTCAAGTTTTGTGTTTATCCTTCGGGATAGATACAAGATTTGAGATACAGTGCTACTTCATTTAAACTATGAAAAATATGGGATCATTTTAATTTCATATTTTCTAAAACTAAATGTATATGTAAATCAAAACTTCCTTCTGAAGCGGGTGATGAAATTTTTACTCTGATGACCGACAGCTTCTTACGGGAAACTCTCCATCCAAAAATAGCTCTGACAGCTTCTAGCAACTCCGCTAGGGACAAGTTTTTCTCTCCATAAAAATCAAGAAATATTATCTTCACGCATCGGTAATATGTCCATGTCCCTCTTGGACCAAATTACCCTTCTTCGTTTGGCATACTTTACCCATTTCTGGCTTGGGGAAGTACGACTAACTCCTTGGACTTCAGGACTATCTGGTCAACCATCTTTGAACAAAGGGGATCAGGAGGCCATTAAAGACTTTTTAAATTTTCATGTGGGGTCGCACTTGCAATAGGTGTGTCGGTGGACTAGTTCCACCTGGGCATTGTCTGTCACTAAGTGGGTCCCGCACTGGGTCCTAAAATACTTCACTTCTCCCTTTCAAATTTTATTTTCTATCTTGCAAATTAAACCAAAACAAGTTGTGTTGCACGCACTTTAAAATTTTTTTCTCATATTAATTAAATTTTCCACCTTTTGATTTTTCTTAAACAAAATTTTAAGTTACCCATAAATTAAGACCTGCCTAGTCTACATATCAACCTCTACTTCTAGTGTTTGCACTAAAAGTTACAAGGTTTTGGTTATATAGCTAACCCCAAAACTTTCTGCTTTCAAGTTTGCTGCAATGGCCTACCCAAGGTTGACCTTTTTCTGCAACCTGCCAACAAGCCATGAAGCTCATAAACTCGCTCCTACCATCAAATTTGGAGCCTGATTTGAAGATCTCAAGGTCATCCTCAGGAAAGCCCCATTTGTAGTGATGAAGATCGTCGCACCAGAAATACAGGAACCGTATGCAGAGTTCATCCTGAACTACCTTCAAGACTTCTCTGCCTGCAAAAAGTTTAAAACTGATGACATTACGACACCCGCCAAACCTGCTAGCCCCGCTGTTGCTAAAGGGAAAGAAGTAATGATTATTGAGGATCTGACTGAGGGATTAACTATCCCACCACTCGTGTCTGGAATCATATCAAGTTTAAGGACTGTACTGCTGACCCAAACACTAAAAAGGAACCGCAACAGAAGAGTTCGGAGGGCCATTAAAGCCCAGGCTCCCAAGGAGACACCCATTGAGGAGGAGCCTCATCAAGATGAAGAAGAGTTACCGAAAATTTATCCACTCCTATGAGGGAGTAGATTCCATCCTATAACGAATATCGATGGATATGAGAGTATTCGGAGAATCATCGCCGCATTACCAACACTTCATGGATATGGTGAGGAAAGAAAAAATTCACTCCTATCATCCGAGTTAGTGATGTTTTCAAAAGGCTAGCTACCAAAGAAGGATGTTAAGTTAGCGAGTTACTTAAACGAGTGGGAGATATAATTTCCCCTAGCATGAAAAAGCAAATTTTGAGGGGCGTCAAGTCTATCAGACAGTCTCACAAGACAGCTGGAGTGCCCCCTACTCGTATCCCCGTTTGGTTCCGTTTAGGGAACAGAGTTGTTACCGCAATAATTACTACTGATTATACCGCCACGAGGACCATGTCGTAGGCCGGATAAGTTGAGGCTGGGTCCAAAAATCTTACCCGTCACCCATTATTGAGATATTCCTACAATCCCAAAGGCATAGACAAGACGATTACCTGGCACTATAGCCGTTCTACACCACGGAGAGCATACTTTCCATCAACAGACTGATGTTTCTACTTAGACACTTCGTCCTGAGACATTATCATCGAAAAAGAAAAAGGTATGAGTACCAAAGGTCGCTGCACCGATACAGTCCGGGGAGCCCGCGGGACAAGAACAGGAAATGAAACCAGTGTCTGAAATATCTGACATTCTCACAACAATAGCTAGCGAGATGGAGGAACAAGTAGAGGATGTCCATTAAATTCCTCCAGATCTTAAAGCAATCAAGGAATCAATAATTGAAGAGAAAGTTTAGAAACTCAAGTTTGAGATTTTCGAGTTAGCTCGAAAGCACAGAGTTTTCATCGATAGTAATGATGAAGATTTTAATTATAATGATTACTTGGAAGAATATTTCATGGATGTCCATGTAATTAAAACAAAAGCCGCCACATCTGCGCGAGGCTCAACCTCACACCGAAGAGAATGTCGTAGATGAGCTGCGCAGGGTTATCCTTCTAAGGGATGAGCAAGTTAGTCTACTGGAGAAAAGAATAGAAGAAATGACTGCAGCCATGACCACCATGGCCACTATTCAAGGGCAATCACAAGCGCCGCAATTGGCTTTTCCAGAGATCAATCATTCGGAGATCATACACTTCATAGATGAAAGAAGAGAGGTTGCTTCAGCAAATAGAGACAAGCAACATATAAAGGATTCTTCATCAGGTGTTATACCAGAAAAGGAATTCAAGCAAATGGTTGAACAAGTGCGGAGCGCCTTAACGAAATCTAAGGGTGGGGCATTAGTTCTAAAGGGTAGACCTTCCCCAGAGGAATTTGATGACATGCCTTTCCTCAAGGGTTTTGTGGCCCCAAACTTCAAGATATTTGATGGGATAGGGAATCGCAGACAACATATAGCACATTTTTGAGCAAGCTGTGGTAACACGAGAAATAATGAAGCTCTACTCTTCCAGCAGTTCGTCAGCAGATTGTCAGGAATTGCTTTCAACTGGAACGCTGACTTGCCCAATGGGTGAGTTAAAACATTTTTCGAGTTAGAAAAACTGTTTGTGAAAAGATTTGCTGGGGCACAACACCATGTGTCTATTGGAGAGCTCATAATGGAAAAACAAAAGCCTAGTGAAACTTTGGTGGACTATATTTTGAGGTGGAGAAACCTTAGCATGAAATGTGAACCCCAGCTACAAAAACATCATGTGATTGAATTTCTACTCAAGAGCATTCATGAGCCAGTAGCTTTCATGCTCAAGGGACTCACCATCAAATCCTTCGAGAAGCTACTCAGTAAAGCCAGCAGTCTTCAAGAGGAAATAAAGCACATGGAGCCACATGAAAAGGCTAAGGTGACTAGAATGTTTGAAAAGAAATCAGGAATAGTAGCGACTGTCGATAAAGGAAAGCATCCAATGAAGATATATGCAGAAGAGCCTCGTCAGTCTTTGTCACAGCATGCTCAGAAATAGAGTAGTCAATCCAACTAGCGTCCGCCTCAAGAGAGATCACCTCGAATAGAGGATAAGAAAATGTTCTTATCAAAATGACGTAAAACGATGTATTCTTTTAAAGATGAAGCTATACCTAAAATATTCAGAAGTCTGATGAAGAAGCCAAAGTTCAGACTACCAGATCTGAAGAAGCCTGAAGAGGTGGATAGGAAGAATGACCAAATTATTGCCTATACCACCGGTTGCTTGGGCACACTATAGAAAAATGCTTCATCTTTAAAAACTAGCTCGAGGGGAACCTTAAAGAAGGGAACATAAAAATTTCGAAAGAATATTTAAGAGAACCTATAAAGTGCTCCATAAATAGGATTTTGGTCGAGTCAATCTCCCCAATTGATCTGTATACTGGAACATAGGGATGAAGTACAACTTGGGATGAACTCAAGAGGGTCCTCAATCAAATACAGGATCCATCAAAAAAATATTTTTCATATACTAGAGAAGAAGGATGGAATGAGTTATGGAGTAGATCATCCAAGAATATACTGAACAAGATCCAGTCTACATCAAGACAAGCCTCCATTCAGAGTCCGCAGCATACCAAACTCGAAATGAAGGTTTCGTCAGGAAATCCATCATCATCAAGGAAAAAGAAGAAGAAGAGAAGCGTCACTACAAAGATTGATAGCACGAGGCGTAGGACAAGGGTCACCTTTACCAGATTAGTTGTCTCGGATTCAGGGAATAAAATCCTCAAACCCCTGACTTTGTATGATTATCTTTTTGTCCCTCTAGGGTCTTATGAATATAATGATTGTGATTTTGACTATGTTTTAACTATTTCTAGTGATAATGTAACTGATTATGACCAATATAACTTTGATCTCGATCCCTAAAATGATCCTCAAATCGTACTCGAGCCCGATGAACTCATTGTTAAGTCTAAAGAAGACATCAATGACACCGCTTACGACAGCACCGGAAGCGAGGAGCCAATTCTTGAGCACCATGGTACACCGCTTACCACCAACTTAGATCTTTTTGATGAAGAGGAGGAGACACTGAAAGATTCAACAATGATATCTCAAGAAGAAGAAATCATAGAAGTTAAAATGAGGAGCGGAAAAGTGTCACCACCAAGAATAGCTCCAATAGATAAAGGAAAGTAGATAATGACTCAAGAGGAGATACCCCCACCTCCACCAGTGGAAGAACCACATGATCAAGACAAAATTAAAGAAACATACAAAGTAGACTACAACGTGCTAGCTCATCTTAGGAAGTTGTCAACCCGATTAAGCATCTACGACGCTCTGATCATGTCAAAGGAGATGAGAGAGTCTCTGGCTACAGCTTTGCTTGACCCAAAAATTTGCTTAGCTCAACTGGCCAGGACATCCTCAGATGAAGTTTGTTCATTGAAAGAACAACCTGGGGTAACCATCACAGACGAAGAGTTGCTGCTCGGTACCACCGATCACAATCGCCCACTCTACATCTCCGTCAACAGCGACAGATTTGTGTTGTCCAGAGTTTTAGTAGATCTCGGAGCATCTCTTAACTTTATGAGCCTACAAACATTGGCCTATTTAGATATTGAAGCTCAAGAGCTTACGACCAATAAGATGATGTTAAGAGGATTCAACCAAAAGGGAGAAAGAGCCCTCAGATCAATTACATTACTTATAAAGGTT
>NEWO01000831.1:188734-199045 GCA_003013225.1 Phalaenopsis aphrodite
TTTGTTCATATTATCAAAGTATTTTTATTATTCTCAAATTTTTTAATAATTCTTTTTAACTGTGAATCGCAAGGTATTAAACCTATTGATTTTAAACTACGCATACACGGACACAATAAACAATAAAAATCAGCAAACATACTAAAATATAAAAATATTCAATTAGACTACAAATAGTTTTTCAATTCAAACAAAATGTTCAAAATTATAAAGTAATTTATCATTACTCTCTGGCAACGATGTTAAAAACTTGATGCAGCGGTTTGATGTGGTGTGTTGTAAATATCTGTTTATACTACAATATACACACGACAGCACGAGTAGTAAAGATGCAGTTAAATGTCATTAAAAGTAAATTTAGTATAAGTAATTTTATCTTTTAAAATCTTGAAGCTACCAAACCATAATATTAATGTAAGTACATGTATCGCTCAAGTAATAAAGAGCTCTAATGGAGTCCTAAGTATCGATCACACAGGGAGTTGGAAATTCTTATGGTTATAACATCAAACACAAAAATCAAACTATAAAACTTAAGTAAGCAAAATAAATCAAAAGTAAAGTTAATGTATCCTAAATGAAATGTAGTTAAAAGAGCTAAGTTAACTAAACTAATTGCTGAACTTCAAAAGTAAACTTATAAAGACTAAACAAAGTTTTGTAATGAAGAGTTTAAATTTAAGAAGCCATTCTTCCTTTCTACAATGAGTTTATGGATGTGAAGTATTTAAAATAATTTAAAATACATCTAAAAGATTAAACAAAGTTTTCTAAATAAACTAAGCTAACTAAAAAAATTGCTAAACTTCAAAAGTAAATTTATAAAAAATAAACAAAGTTTTTTAACGAAGAGTGCAAATTTAAGAAAACATCCTTCCCTTTTACAATTAGTTCATGGATTGTGAAGTAATTAAAATCATTTAAAATACATATAAAATTATAATGTAAAAAATAGGAGTAATCTTATTCTTTACCATCTGAAAATGCTTAAGAAACATTCACTAATCAAGAGTTTCGTCCCTAAATTAGTGGTTAGGTTAAGAGGATACTGGCTTCTACACTACAGTTCTCACTTCTCCCTCCTCTGAAGGCTAACAATCTCGCTTTAGTTTCCATGAAATTGGACCAAATTCGGAATTTTAATCTGTCACCATGAAATCTCCAATTCTATGTTCATCAAATTATATTTTCCTATTTATTGGCACGTAACCCCATGGACTGCAATCTCACCCACGAAATTGAATGTAACACTTACCTTGTTGCAGAAAGCATATCTCTTTTGGATCTTATGTTTCTCAGCAAATTTTAACATTTCAATTGTCCAGATCAAGAAGTAAATGAAGATCAGAGTTCAAATCATCATAATTTATTGACAACCTTATATAAAAAAAATATTTCTTCATAAAACCATATCTCATTGTAAGGAGAGGGATAAAGAAGACTACTCAGAACTCATGAGAAGGATATGACAAAACACTGATTTTATATATAAAAATAAGTTAACAAAATAAATAAATGAAAGAATATAACTTATCTAACACTTCTTCTGAAGCAAATCCCTTTAAGTTCCCTTTAAGAACTTTATCTCTTTACGATCACACTCAATTCTCTCTTACAAATGTAATGAAGAAGAAATCTCTCACCTTCCCTCTCTTCTTATAACTTTAGAAGAAAATCCTCTCATCTTCCAAGACTTCTCTCTCATGCCAACCTCTTCTCTTCAAACCTCTCACCCCCTCCCCTTTTCTTCTCCAGACACCTCTCTCTTTTAATTAGAGTAAGCCTTCATTTCAAGAGAATTCAAAATTCCCTCCTTTATTCCCAATAGGCACAACTCTTCTCACCAAGAGATATGTCCCTTCATTCAAGAGCCTTTACAAAGTTTTAGATGCATTGAATCACTCCATGGGAAATTTGAATTGATTAGAGCTTTTAAAACCCGCTCAAAACATGGTGTAGAACTAAACATCAAAATAATCATTCCAAAAGCATATTTCAATGAAAGTTCACCAAACTATACTAAAATATACAAAACTTCAAATTAATCATTCCAAAAACATACTATACCAAACTATACTAAACTTGGTATCACTCCACCAAACAATAGTAAACTTCAAATTAATCATCCCATAAGCTTGCTCATACCAAACATGGAAGTTCCTCATCAAAGCCCCCTCCCTTTGAAAACTCTAACCCACTCTTAGACCAAACACAAATCATCCATTGATCAAACTCTTACTTAAGCTCAACCTTAACTCAAACTAGCACTTGGAGGAGCTTCGTGAGGTCAAAATGAACGTCTACAACCAACCCAATCGAGGCGTCACCTCTTGGGAAAAGATATACCTCATTAACCCTAAAATTGTACTTGTTTCATCAATTGTGAAGTGACCTTATTTTTTATATGCTTCTTACAATATGGATATGTTCGTCTCGACTAGATGAAGCTATAGGATCAAACCACATGTGATTTGGTTGAGAATCAAGCATAATTTTAGGTTTAGAAAATGTTTGATTCTCAATTTTGATTAGATGGGGAAGTTGAATAGATGTCATTCATTTGCGTGTGTGCCCATCGGATGGCTGAGGAGTTGAATGAGAGCTTGGAACATAAAGCATTGGCCGAGTCAATGCTGATGCAGAAGGTGGCATAAAGTGTGGAGCTTCGACATGTCCTATTTTGCGTTAGCGCTAAGTTGGATATGTAGGAAAATAACTATTTAAATGATTTAAATACTTTAAAAACTTAAAAAAATCATAACTTGGTGTAGAAAAGTTATAAAAATTAAATAAAAATGCCTCTGAGCTTAGTGAATAGAGGAGAATCATGTGAAAAAAATAAAATTTATTTGCCTTATAATTATTTTTAAATTAATTAAATACTTTGAACCTTCATTAAATCATAAATAATTAAATATTAATCATCATAATATGAAATTTGGTGGGTTTGTTCTCTCTATGATTAGGAGTGTTTTCTGACTTTTTCAAAGTCAGAGAACACCCTGAACATCTGAAACCCTAACTCCCAAAGTTATGTCACCCTTTTGCTTAACAATAATTATATAAATTAAAATAAAAATAAAAAAAATATGAGGTTTGTTTTGGTAGGTTCACTGTGGTCAGTGGAGCTTAGGAAAAATGATGCCTACGTTTAAATATTTTAAAGTATAATTTCCTAATTTAAGTCATTTAAAACATAAATAATTAAATAAGTAAAATACAATAAAGAAATCACAAAAATTGATTCATAGTGAAGATAATGAACATATTAAGCCTTTGTAAAAATTTGAAACCCATTTGAAACGTTTTTGATATCAAACTCTATTTTTCAATATAAATGGGATTTTTACACTAAAATAATTATAATAAACAAAATATAATTAAAAAAATATGAAAATGGTTTGGAGTGATCCTTATGACCAAGGGCCCTCAATAAAAATAAATTTGATGTTAAAATAAGTACTTTATTTTTGGGCTAATTATTAATTTAAAAAATAATTAAAAATCACAAAAATACACCAAAATGTCACAAATTATTCACTGACCAATTGAGACCAATTAAAATTTTTTTCTTAATTTTCTTAGTGAGTTTAAAAAATTTTGAATGCCTGAAATGTATTTTCTCTAACTGTTCCACTAAAATAATTATATAAAATAAAATAAATATTAGAAAAAAATAAAATTAGTTTCTTTGAGTTCTTTGAAGTCTGAGGAATCAATGAAAAATATAAGATTGATTTTCTATAAGTAAAAATGCATTTTCTATTTAACTAATCCCCAAAATAAACAAATAACTATAAAAATTAAAATATAATTAAAAAGTTCATGAAATCGGGTTCAAGTGGTTCACTGACCTAGGTGAACCTCTAATATTTTCTCTAAGGATGAAAACTTTACCTTGATTGATTAAAATAATTATATTTAAAAATTCCCAATTTTTTATTAAAATAATTATACAAATTAAAATAAAGATCAGAAAAATATGATTTCTTCTCTGGTATTTCAATTAACAAATGAGAAATAGGTCAGTAAATTTCAAAATCTATATAAATTAATTTAAAAGAATTATGAAGATAGGAGTCTTAGGGGAAAAATTATAATTTCCACCTTTTCACCCCAAATTAAAATTTAGGATGTACTAAAAACTTAAAGGGTAATATTTTGATCCTAAGCAGCACTCTAAGGTGATTGACACATGATAGTAAGAGGTAGAAACCCACACACTTCACTTTTTGGAAAAGAAATGTATAACGGTAATTATCCAAATTGTTAAACTTTGGAAGAAAAAAATAATTTGAATGATCTAAATGTTTGGGATATAGGTCAAGAAGTTAATAACTTGCTAATCTAGAGTCCCAAACTAATGTTTGAGTAATAGGCTGATCTCTTAATTAAATGTTCTTAACATGACCTTCTATAAAATTACACATCCACCCCTAATGACTTAAGAGTGTTGTAGTGACGCAAGTTTAATCTAAAGATACTTGAGGGTTGGTCGGAAGATAAATCACAATTATTCCCCTTTAAACACTCCAAGCTCAAGCTTGCTTATCCCCTCTCTCATGGGTTAATTGAGATATAGAATTGAGTATGCTTTAAACCTATTGAACTTCGGGGTGACCTATTCAACAACATAATAAGTTCAAGTGAACTTAAAACGGTTCAAAAGATTCTTAAAAGTTGTTTAGGGTTATGCCTCGAACACTTTTATAAATTTTTGGATATTTTGAAGAACGACTGAACTTATTATGCTTTGTTCTAGAAAACCATCCTTAAAATCTCTAGGGACCCACCAAGTTCTGAATTGTGATAACTTGTGAATTTAAATCATTAAGGCTTTATTACTTCTAGGCAGTTGTTTCTTATACTTTGCACTTTAGAAATGTATGTATGATTATGGATGCTAACATTTCAAAGGAGGCAGCGAAAAGATGATAGGTTCGCATTTAAAATTTATTTATCACCATTTTATTACTGCAATTTACCACTACTTTAATATACTATGTATTCTTGGTTGAAATAATTTTCATAAATCAAAGCAAAAAACTTTCAAAATTAAAATAAACATTTTTCAAAATCAAACTTAAACATTTAAAAAAACAAATGAACATAATACACCATTTGAATTTATGGGAGTCCCTCGGATGACGTAACCTACGGTTGCTAACTAGATCTTCCTAGTTTAAATGAGCTTAGGTGCTTGTTTAGACTAAGTAAATTAAAAAGAAAATGGAGGTACTAGAATAAGGGAACCGTGAGATCCTAACCGGTGCCGCTGTAATCAACTTAAACCCCACCCCCCACAATACTTGAACATTAACAAAACTTGACATGAAAAATGTGTAAACCTAAAGAACCTAAAGTTTTAACTTTTATGAGGAGCTTGGAGCTAACTCTATGGGTAACATGATAGGAATGTACTGAAGAAGAACTACGTGAGAGCAAACTGGATCAACAACAGCAAGTCTTTCTTTAGAATTAAATAACAAGCCATAGGATTTTGAGGTAGCTCATCTATTACTAAATAAATCCTCAATTTATCTACTTTTACACAACCATGTTATGCAATTTAAGCCTTAACTAGATTTAGGCTCCGAGCATGTCGTTCGTTACGAAATAAACCCTCCCATCTTCTAGGCTATTTGTATGACCATGTCATTCAATTCTAAGTATTAAATAATACAATTGGGCAGGATAAAATATCAAATAATCTTTCTCTCAAAATTGAAACAGCTGGATAGTTTGAGAAGTCACCGAGGTGCCTCTCGAAGTAGTGACATCTCTTACCTTTATTTCCTTTGGATTCCTGAAAATAATTTTTCCTATTTGATCCATTCCCTTTTGAATTTCCAATGTCTAAGCTTGAAAACCTTAAGATTTGAAATTCTTGAAAGTAAAATCTTTGTTCTGAATGAAGAGTATGCATAAGTGAATTTGGTTACTTAAGATGTAATTAACAATGAGGGCTTGCCTCTATAGGGAACTTTGGAACCCAGCTTAATATAAACCCTATTTAATCTTCTATATTAAATAGGAAAACTTGTAAGTCAACATACAAGGCTTCATGTTTAATGTAAATAAGGCTTAAGGTTTAATTAAGTCTAATTAGGGATAGACATAATTAAGGTTTAAGTTGATTTAAGCCTAATGTAAGTAAGGCTTAAAGCTTAATTAAATCTAATTAGGGTTAGATTTAACTAGGGTTTTGGTTGACTTAAGGCTAACGTAAATAAGGCTTAAGGTTTAATTAAGTCTAATTTGGTTTAGACTTAATGAAGGTCTAAGGTTATTTAAGCCTAATGTAAGTAAGACTTAAAGTTTAATTAATTCTAATTAAGTTTAGACTTAATTAAGGTTTAGGTTGATTTAAGCCGAATGTAAGTAAGGCATAAGATTTAACTAAGTCTATTTAGGGTTAGACTTAATTAAGGTTTAAGTTTATTTAAGCCTAATGTAAGTAAGGCTTAAAGTTTAATTAAGTTTAATTAGGGTTAGATTTATATAAGATTTAAAGGATACTTAAGTCTAATGTAAGTAATGCTTAAAGGTTCATTAAATCTAATGAGGGTTAGACCTAATTATGGTTTAGGTTGATTTAAGCATATTGTTAGTAAGGCTTAATGTTCATTTAAGTCTAATTAGGGTTAGACTTAATTAAGCTTTAGGTTGATTTAAGTGTAATGCAAGTAAGGCTTAAATTTTAATTAAATTTAATTAGGTTTGGACTTAATTATGGTTTAATGGTTACTTAAGCCTAATGTAAGTAAGGCTTAAGAGTTAATTAGGTCTAATTAGGATTAGACCTAATTATGTTTAAAGGTAACTTAAGCAAAATGTAAGTAAGGCTTAAGGGTTAATTAGGTTTAATTAGGGTTAGACCTAATTATGGTTTAAAGGTCACTTAGGCCTAATGTGATTAACGAATAAGGGTTTAATTAGATCTAATTAGGGTTAGAACTAATTACGGTATATAGGTTACTTAAGTCGGATGCAAGTAAGACTTACGGGTTAATTAGGTGTAATTAGGGTTAGATCTAATTAAGGTTTAAAGATCACTTAAGCCTATTGTAAGTAAGGCTTAAGGGTTTCATTAGATCTAATTATGGCTAGCCTTAATTATGGTTGAAAGGCTACTTAAGTCTAACGTAAGTAGTCTTAAGAGTTAATTAGGCCAAATTCGGGTTAGACCTAGTTATGGTTTAGGTTTATTTAAGCCTAATGTAAGAAAGGCTTAAAGTTTAATTATGTCTAATTAAGGTTAGACTTAATTAGGGTATAAATTGATTTGAGCTTAATATAAGTAAGGCTTAAAGTTTAATTAAGTCTAATAAAGTGTAAGCTTAATTAAGGTTTTGGTTGACTTAAGACTAACGCAAATAAGGCTTAAGGTTTAATTATGTCGAATTAAGTTTAGAGATAATTATGGTTTAAGTTGATATAAGCCTAATGTAAGTAAGGCTTAAAGCTTAAGTAAGTCTATTAAGGGTTAAACTTAAATAGGGTTTAGGTTAACTCAAGCCTAAAGTAAATAAGGCTTAAGGTTTAATTAAGTTTAATTAGGGTTAGACTTAATTAAGGTTTAAGTTGATTTAAGCCTAATATAAATAAGGCTTAAAGTTTCATTAAGTCTAATTAAGGTTAGACTTAATTAAGGTTTGGGTTAACCTATGCCTAATGTAATTAAGGCTTAAGGTTTAAATAAGTCTTATTTGGGCTAAACTTAATTGAGGTTTAAGTTGATGTAAGCCTAGTGAAAGTAAGACTTAAAATTTAATTATATCTAATTACGGTTAAACTTAATTAAAGTTTAGGTTGATTTAAGCCTAATGTAAATAAGTCTTAAGATTTAATTAAGTTTAACTAGGGTTATACTTAATTACAGTTTTAATGTGATTTAAGCATAATGTATGTAAGTTTTAAAGTTTAATTAAGTCTATTTATGGTTAAATTTAACTAAGGTTTAGTTTAATTTAAGTTTAATGTAGGTAAGACTTAATGGTTTAATTAGATCTACTTAGGGTTAGACCTAATTATTTTTTTAAGGTTACTTAAACCTAGGCTAAAGGGTTTAATTAGATCTAATTAGGGTTAGACCTAATTCGTGTTTAAAGGTTACTTAGGCCTAATGTAAGTAAGGCTTAATTAGATCTAACTAGGGTTAGACCTAATTATGGTTTAAAAGTTACCCAAGCCTAATGTAAATAAGGCTTAAGGCTTAATTAGGCCTAATTAGGGTTAAACCTAATTATTTCTTAAAGGTTACTTAAGCCTAATTAATTTAATGCTTAAGGGTTTAATTAGATCTAATTAGGTTTAGACCTAATTATGATCATAAGATTACTTAAGGCGAATGTAAGCAGGGCTTAAGGGTTGATTAGGTCTAGTTAAGGATAGATTTAACTATATTTTAAATGTTACTTAAGCCTAATGTAAGTAAGGCTTAAGGGTTAATTAGGTTTAATTAAGGTTAGACCTAGTTATGGTTTAAAGTTTACTTAAGACTAATGTAAGTAGAACATAAGTGTTAATTAGTTAGGGTTAGAACTAATTATAATTTAAAGGTTACTTAAGCCTAATGCAAGTAAGGATTAAGGGTTCATTAGGTCTAACTAGGGTTAGATCTAATTATGGTTTAAAGGATACTTAAGCCTAATGTAAATAAGGCTTTAAATGTTAATTAGGTCTAATTATGGTTAGACCTAATTATGGTTTAAAGGTTACTTAAGCCTAATGAAGTAAAGCTTAAGGGTTGATTTGGTCTGATTAGAATTTGAACTAATTATGGTTCAATGGTCACTTAAGCCTAATGTAAGTAAGGCTTAAGGAGATTTGACAAAGTATAATATGGTTTAGACTTAATCGGGACTTAAGATAGCCTAATGTAAGTTCTAAGGTTAAATTAAATTTAACTAATTGGATTTAAATATTGACTTAAGTTTATTTCTAAATCAAATTCATTTATTTCATAAGGCTCAAATTACATTTTTGAGTTGAATTGTAAATTTTATAATTTACAAATTAAACCTTAAAGGTTTAAATTGTCAATTTAAACCCTTAAGAAAGTTTAGAAAATTAGTTCTAGAATCAAATTATTCCTTAAGATTTTTTTAACTAAACCCAATTTTAATTTCCAATATTCTGGTTTTTTTTATAATTATTTACAAAAATAATTACAAAATTTGGTGAAATTTGGTGAATTTCATTTTTGGGATTTTTCCTAGCCTTGAAAATATCGGGGAATGTTCCTATGGGTAGAAGGATTAATCCTCATAAATTTTATCATTTTGGGATTTATAATTAATTTTTAACAATTAAATTGCTCTAGAGAGTAATTAATAAATTAAAAATTAAATATAAATCATTCATCCTCAATTTTACTTTTTTAATTTTCTCCTTGCTCTTATGAATCAAGGGGTATTTTTGGTTAATTTTTATGATTTTCTATGTCAACTTAAAATTTTTTAAAATTTTAGAACTTTTTTGAATTTATTTAAAAAGAAAAACCTTAACTTTCTATTAATCTAGCTAGACACCAGCGCAACGTCAGAGTCCCAAAATTGCCAAATGGTCAAATTTGATTAGCGAACCTTTACGCGTGGCGGCTTAGGTGTTTCGTGGTTTGATCTGATTCACATGGACAGATCAGTGGTTTGACTCGATTGAAGCCATCCTATTACGAACACAAAAATCGACGACATCAGTTCATCATCCTCACAAGATAATATTTGTGTTTAAGACTAAAGATCTCACTAGATCTTGCACCAAATTGCATGATTTTTGTTCATTGAAGCGAGACAAACATATCTATGTGGTTATGTGAGCATGATATAATACATTTTTATCACAAAGGTCCAAACCTTAGTTCAAAATCAGGGTTCGAGGCATATACCTGGTCTCAACAGGTGTTGTCTATGTTGAGCTTGACAGAAATGATTGTCTGGCCCATTCGAAGCTTCTCCTTAATCCAATTTGGGATCTAATAAGGTTGAGGTATCTCCTAGCTGAAATGGTGGTTTGGTTTCGTCTAGGAGTGGTTTAGGATGCACATGAAAGACCAATTTCAATTGGATTCATCTTCATGAAGCTCAGGGAAACTTTGGGGAGAGCTAGGTTGATGTTTTGTGAGGGTATTTGTCTAATTTAAAATTTTCTGGATTTTGGGTGCAAAATTAGGGTTTACCTAATGAGTTCCAAAGGCTGAATCTATGGGTTTCGATTGCCTAAATGATACGAAATAATTTTACTGTTGAGTCTAACATAATTTGGGGGTTGTATCTATGGTTTTTCTCCTTTAGAAGCTTCTGGGTATGG
>NEWO01000832.1:0-11848 GCA_003013225.1 Phalaenopsis aphrodite
TTTCTTTTAACATTTAATCAATTATCATTTTAAGGAAAAAGATAAAGAAAACTACTCAGAATCCATGGAGAAAATACAACCACACATGAGTTTAAAAGTAGAAATCATGCACACAAACAAGAAATCTAAATTAAAAACCAAGTGTAGTCACAAAGATAAACACTTATCTCAAATTCTCTCCACCAAATGTCTTGAAGTTCCTTTGAATTCTCTTCCTTCTCTTACAATACAAACTAATACTTAAAATAAATAAAATAAAGTAAAGATGGCCGCCGCCACCGACGGCGGTTGTTAATTTTGGTGGTTGGTTGCTGGCCCCTTCTTTTGGAAAATCTAAGACTTTTCTTATAAAATCCAAGGGGTGTCTTGCTGTCTCTTCAAAAAGGTGTCTCCATTCAATGAATCTTCTAAAAGTTGCCTCCTCATAAGCCAATTGAATGAATTTTCGTGTCCATGGGCTATTTCCCACGTTTTATCAAGGGTTGATTCAAACACGTCTTCAAAAATCTGCTCCAATTAAATAAATCTTCAAGTATCTAACTTTGGCGCTTAAACGTGAGGTACTTGGCGCTTAGGCGCGGATGCTCTGGCACTTATGCGCCAATCCCGAGCGCTAAGGCGCCCAGCTCATTTTTGCTCCAAATTTGATCCTTTTTCACTCCTTTTAGCATTTTCCATTCATTTGATTGTACCTAAAAGAAAATTACACAAATACATTTCATTAAAGTGCAATATCTCAAAAATAGGTATAAAAATGTGTACAAAAATACTATATATTTTAGGTGTATCAAAATCCCTCAAACTTCAGATGTTACTAGTCCTCAAGTGATCTTTCAATCTTGAAAAACCAACATAAGTAGAGAATGCATATGAGTTTCTTTAGTAGTTTCTAAAATTTAGAATTAGAAATATAGTAGTCCAATTTAGAAAAAAATATTAGTAAATGAGACCAACTTAAAATTTAGAAATTTTTAATGTTAAGAAATATGAAAATATGAGTTCTTATCTAATTCAGAAATATTGTAGATTTTCCAAATATAGAATTTAGCCCTTTTATTATTTCCACTTAAAAATTTGTATAAAGATTAATTTTACTTACCATATTATATTATTAAGCTTAAGATTTTCCTAAATCTTATAATTTAAAAAGATCAAATGTGGAAACGATTTTTGATTAGGCACTAATCTTCAAGCTTCTCCTTCTTTTTTTTCGTTTCATTTCCTTTTTCCTTTTGCTTTTTCTTTTTCTTTTTCTTTTTCCTTTTCTTTTTCTTTTTCTTTTAGGCAAGGATTACTATATCTGCATAGGTCTTTAATGGTTTTGAATTCCACTTCTCCTTTCCTAAAGCAAAGCCCTGATATAAAACTTTCACTTATAAATATAATAATACTTTTGAAAATTATTTTTAATAAAAAAATTTAAGTATTAAAAATAAAAGTCTAAATTTCTAAATTTTTCAAAAATATAATTTTTCTTACTAAAGATAGTTACACTATATTTAGCATTTTCTACACTAAAATTTTTTAACTTTAAGTTTTTCTTCATTACTGTAAATTTTAACTAAATTTTTTTACTCATTTCTACAATCAAAATTTTATTTCCCTAGTATAACTTCATATACATAATAATTTTTGAAATCAAAAACAAATTTATTTGAAATACAATTGAGAACAAATTAAATTTTAAGTTTCTTTAAAATTTTTCATCCCCTAAACTTAAATTTTTAACATAAATAAAACATTTAGCATTATATATAAAAGCAGGAATGAAAACTAACTATTACATGCTTGCAGAAATTTTCATATCCTAAATATGCAAGCACAAAAATTAAAAACAGGAATAGAAAATTAAATTGATCAATTTTTTAATTCTACTTAATATAAATAGATTCATTTGACTTCTATGTCATGGAGTATAACTGAAAAGCAAATAAATACACTGGCAAACAAACACAATTGCAAAATTAAAAAAAATAACTGGTAGTAAATTGAAAAAAAATTTAACATGCAGCTCTGAGGCAAGAGGTTAGTTAAATTTTAAACTTTTCCAAGATTTTGAATTAAGTTCAACAAACACTAACTAAGTACACCAAACAACACAATTAACATAATTACTACCACACAAACATACTAACTACACAAAAGTGCAAATACATCACAGAAATGTCTATAAAACACAACAATTAAAACTAACAATTTCAACAGTCTTAACTGAAAAAAATAAGTACAGAATACCGGTACAATCCATAGTTCGTAACAATACATAAATAGAAATCAACATAAAACAGAAAATAGAACTACAAATCTAACTAAGCATCATCTTCTTGATCACTATCATCACTACATCAAGCAACTGTAAGCTCATATGGTGGATATCTAGGGTACTGAGATACTACATCTCAGTTACCTTTATTGAGATGCTCCATAGCTATGTTGTATTCTTCCTCATAATCACTTCTTTTCATATACCCGTCCAAATGTTGTGCAAAATGCTCTAAATTTAATACCTTATTTGCAGTTTGATTGACATTATCTAAAATCCTTTGTAATAACTAAGTCTGAGACTCAGAACCAGAAGCCTGACCCCGTGATGTAGAAGCATGTGAAATAGAGGCTTCTGAAGTAAAGATAGTAGAACAACTAGAGAATCCAACCTTCCAACCAAAAATAGAATGCTGTGAATAAGTTTTCACATTCTCACTAGTAATGAGCTTCAACAGCTGTAAGATCTCCTCCCAGCTATCATATCTAACACCTGCCTGCTCACATAATGAAAAGATCAAGGATGCAAATCATAAACCTATGGAAGTAGCAACAATGGCAGAACTGGAAATAACTCCATAAATCAATCCTCCAATATCAATCGGCTTGGACTGCTGAATACAGTAGTTCAAGCTATCTCTCTCTCTCGTCACTTCACTCAGATGATTTGTAGGTAGCAGACGAGCAAAGATAAATTAGTGTCATGCATTTACATTGGCATCCATCTTCAAGGCAGAAAAATTTACTCTTCTTTCATTTATAATCTTCCATAATCTTCTCCCAACAATTAAAGATGATATTTTCTCATCTAGCTCCTCCTCAGTAGGACTATAGTTTGCATAAAAACACAAAGTACTATGAGCCAAATGGTAAAACTGATTAATCACCTCAGGAGAAAATGGTACTGTCTTCCCCCACACTATGACTCCTTCCTCGTCAGCCTTCGAGAGATTAGCATAGAACTCTCGTACTATAGAGATCACGACAACAAGAAAAAAATAACAAAACCGATCCCACAGATGACTAACAATCAACTCTTCTACAACTCCTCCTGCACTTTTAAAACATCACTCAGGAATTAATTTTCTCGAATGCACAGCATCGCTATACTAATCCTGAGCTCTTGAACTAACAAATTTACTTGAATCCAACGGAGCTTTTCTTTCACTTCTTTTCATTCTTGGTGTCATTTTCTCAAAAAAGTATAAAATTCAAAATAAATTCCACAATCAACTCCAAATCACTAAACTCAACTCCTAAAAGATTAAACTAACAAATCCATTTATTTTCTATCAATTTTTCCAAAATTTTTACCATGAATAGTGATTTTTGGGTAGCTCATGAAAGTACCTAAAATACATGGTGAAAATCAAAAGTTTTTAGAAGTGAAGCTCTTACCTCAAGAAGATCAAATTTAACAAATTTTTGCTTTAGTACACTAAGAAATCCTCAAAATAGATGATGCCCTAGCCTAGAAATTTTAAAAAAACTAAGGAAGAAGGCAGCGAAGGAGAAAAAAAAAAGAGTTTTTCGGACTAAAACTTCACTTAAAACTATTTGCGAACCGATTTTCATAAACCAGCACTTAAGTGTGAATGGTTCGACACTTAGACACCAATTTATCTGTTTAGGCGGCACTTAAGCTTGGGTTTTGGCGCTTAGGTACCAATGCACAAATTTTAATTTTTTTTATTTAAGTGAAATGCACTCCTAGCCTAAGTCAACCAACCCTCTATGGCCTCAAAACACTGCATATACTATTTTCTTCCTCTTATCTATTCTCTTACTCAAGTTTCACCAATCTTAGCTAATTCATATTAATTCATGAACGATTACAAAATTTTTTGAATAAGTAAATTCTCAATCCAAATAGTCTTGGATGAGAAAATTATTAACATAAAACTAAACTTTCCTAACTTATAAAAACACTTTAAAACACACTTAACATTAACAAACAAACATTAAACACACAGACACTAAACATAAGCACTAAATAACAAACTTAATTCCATTTCTAGTCGATGGAACGAATTCTGGCTTATGTTTAGTCTCTCCTTCAACATTTAGAATGTATATCTGAAAGAACTGACGATGATTAATAACTCTAGTTGAATCTTCTTCAATCCATTTGTTCTTCAAATACATTGCCTTATCTGCTTCTTCTATAAAACCGGTGTGCCTAAACTGCATCTTTAGTTACCATCCCATATGATCCAGATGTGCGTTAACTTCCATCACTTTTACTTCAATTGAAGCCACATTAGCCTCAATTTTAGTGATCTTTTCTGCTATTCCTTCCATACTAATGGCTAGAAAACCATTATACATCTCTTTTGCACTCTGACTAATACACTTCTTTCTTATTACTTCCTCCTTCTTTAAATCACTCTCCCAAGATGACATTTTTTCAAGACTCTCTCTTTTTCACTTAGAATTTAGGGTAAAATGAAAGTATGGTGAAATTTCTCTTTATTCCCTTCTATTTATAGGCTCTAGATTTCCCTCACAACTCCTAGGAACATCTTAGAACTGCTCTTTCACATTCAAGCCAACCAATTTGCAGTTAGAACTTCTAGAAACTGAAATTCACACATGTTTTTTTAATTATCGTGCTTAAGCACCGGATTTTGGTGCTTAAGTGCCAGTGCTCAATTTAGCACAGGTCCACTTAACGTCCAAACATTCGTTCTAACATGTCTAAGCCATCTTTTATGGTATTAGCATTATCACTAACTTAATATTTAATCAAATTACTACTAGAATTTTCTAATTCACACTCAATAACATAAAAATAAAAACAAATACACAGATAACTATGGGGTGCCTCCCATAAAGCGCTTGGTTTTACGTCTTCAGCCCGACCTAACCAGTGCTTATTCTGGTTGACCTAACATCAGATAATCATTTAATTTAAGTTGGTCACCTTAAAAGTAGGATTTCAACCTGTGACCATTCATTTTGAATATTTTATCAGTTTTAGGATCTTTGATATCCACAACTCCATAAGAATAAACTCCATCATAACAAATGGGCTCATCCACCTGGACTTAAGTTTATCTGGAAATAATTTTAACCTTGCATTATAAAACAAAACTTGTTGCTCTGGTTGAAAATTTTTAGTCAGAATCCTTCGACTATGCCACATCTTCATCTTTTCTTTGTAAATCTTACCACTTTCATAAGATTCATCTTTTATCTCTTCAAGCTCATTTAATTGCAATAGCCTCTTCTCACCAACATCTTTCAAATTGTAATTAAATTCCTTAATCACCCAATTTGCTTTATGCTCAAGTTCAACTGGTAAGTGATACGCTTTCCCAAATATTAGTTTTTATGAGGACATTCCTATAGGAGTTCTGTATGCAGTCCTATAGCCCACAAAACATAGTCAAGTTTGACTGACTAATCCATTCTGGTTGGATTTACATATTTTTCCAATATTCTTTTAATTTTACGATTGGATAATTCAGTCAAACCACTTATGTGAGGATGATAAACAGTAGCAATTTTATGGTTAATATGATATTTCTTTATTATTTTCTCCATTATTGCATTTCTGAAATGACTTCCCCCGTCAGTTATGATCACTCTCGGCATCCAAAATATTCAAAATATCTTTGTTCTTAAAAACTTTGCAACACTTTGAGCATCACATCGAGGTGAAGCAACAACATATATCCATTTAGATACATAGTCAATTGCTAAAAATTTATATAAATTTTCAAAAGATGGTATAAATGGTCCCATGAAATCTAATCCCCAAACATCAAATATCTCAACTTCTAACACATAATTGAGGGGCATCTCATTCCTCTTAAAAATATTTCCGACTCATTGACATCGATCACAAGTTTTGATATAAGCATTAACATCTCTAAAGATTGTAGACCAATAAAATCTAGATTGTAAAATTTTTTATATTGTTTTATCAACACCAAAATGTCCCCCAAAATCAAAATTATGACATTTTTGAATAATTTCATATGTTTCTTCTAAAGGCACATATATTTGAATAATAAGATCTTTTCCTTGTTTATATAAAAATAGGCCATCCCAAAAATAAGTCTTAGCTTCAGATAAAAATTTCCTCTTCTTTTGGTATGTCATTCCATAGGGTATAATATCACAAAAATGAAGTTCATAATATCTACATACCATGGAACACGCCACTCATTATATTGAACAATTTTTCATCTGAAAAATGTTCATTAATCTCTTTTTCAAAATAGAGTGGTTTTCTAATTCAAGCCTAGACAGATGATCAGCAATTTGATTCTCAGCTCCCTTCTTATCTATTATTTCAAAATCAAATTCTTGCAAAAGAAGAGTCCATCATATTAGTCTAGGTTTTACATCCTTTTTTTTCATTAAATATTTAATAGCAGAATGATCTGTGTGAACAATACATTTAGTTCCAATCAAGTATGATCTAAATTTATCAAAAGCATACACTACAACTAATAACTCTTTTTCAGTTGTTGTATAATTAATTTGAGCTTCATTAAGAGTTCTACTAGCATAATCACTATCATCACACATTAATTCAAAAGAGTTTTCCCAATTTGGTGCAACAATAATTGGTGCAATGACTAATTTTTCTTTTAATAATTCAAAAGCTTTTAGGCACTCTTCATCAAAATTAAAAATTACATCTTTTTTAAGTAAATGGCATAAAGGCGTCACAATTTTTGAACAGTCTTTAATATATTGTCTATAGAATCCAACATGTCCTAAAAAGCTCCTAATTTCCTTTACATATGTTGGGTAAGGTAAATTAGTGATCACTTGAATTTTTGCAGGGTCTACTTCCACACCATGTTCTAAAATTTGATGTCCCAAAACTATTCCTCCTGCTACCATAAATAGACATTTTCCTAATTAAGGACTAAATTTATTATTTCACAACACTTAAGAATTTTTGATAGATGTTCTAAACATAAGTTAAATGAAGTTTCAAACATTAATAAATCATTCATGAAAACTTCAATCCCTTTTTTAATTAAATCACAAAAAATAGTCGTCCTACATCTTTGAAATTTAGTAGGTGCAATGCATAAACCAAAGGACATTCTTCTATAAGCAAATGCACTATAAGGACTGGTAAAATTTATTTTCTCTTTATCCTTAAGAGCTATTTGTATTTGGTGATAACTAGTATATCCATCAAAAAAACAAAAGTATTTATGCCCAATTAGTCTATCTAGTATCTGATCTAGAAAGGGTAGTGGGAAATGATCTTTCCTTGTTGTGAGATTTAATTTTCTATAATCAATGTATATTTGTCATATTGTAACTTTTCTTGTTATTATTTCATTCAAAGTCACAGTCACTCCTCCTTTCTTAGGAATGCAGTGAATTAGACTAACACACGCACTATGTGAAATAGGGTAGATAATTTCAATATCTTACTACTTTAAAACTTCTTTCTTAACAACTTCTTTCATAATAGGATTCAATCTCGTTTGAGGATCAGCACTAGGTTTGCAGTTCTCTTCCATATGAATTCTATGCATACAACTTGAAGGATTGATTCCTTTTATATCAGCTATTGTCCATCCAAAGGTTTTCTTATAACTCTTTAAAATTTCATCAAACTCTCTTCTTCTTTTGTAGTTAATCTTGAAGAAATTATAATAGGTAATGTAGAGTAATCACCTAAAAAGGCATACTTTAAATGTTCAGGAAGTAACTTCAACTCAAGCTCAGGAGGTTTTTCAATTGATGGCCAAAAAGATGTATCATTCTTTGTTGTGTCCAAAACTTCATAACTTTCTTGAACATACTTTAAATATTCCTTATATAAAACTTCATATTTACTCATGTTCTAAATTCTTAATCTTAGATTTTTCTTAATAATTTGTTTTGAAATGGCATTCACTTAAATATCTCATCACATCCATTCTATAGCATTCATCGTCTTTACCTTTTACAGGGTACTTCATTAATTTTGAAATATTAATTGTAACTGTTTGATCATAGACGCACATAGTTAATTCTCGTTTATACACATTTATCATTGCTCTTCTAGTGTCTAGGAAAGCTCTTCCCAAAATGATAGGTATCTCTTTATCTTCCTCCATGTCTAGCACAATGAAATCAACAAAAAAGATAAATTAATCCACTTTCATTAGGACATCTTTTATAAGTCCTTTAGGATAAGTTATTGATCTATATATTAACTGCAGTGTTACATTAGTAAGGGTTATTTCTCCTAATCCCAATCTTTTAAATATTGATAATGACATAAGGTTGATGCTTGCTCCTAAATCACATAAAGCTTTCCCATAAAATTTGTCTCCTATTGCACGTGGAATTGTAAAGCTACCATGATCTTTAAGCTTTTCAGGAAGCTTTTTCTGAATCATAACACTACGCTCCTCACTAAGTGCAACAGTCTCATTATCTTCAAACTTCCTTTTTCAGTTAAGAATATCTTTCATAAACTTCACATAGCTTGACATTTGTTTTAAGGCTTCAGCAACTGGAATATTAATTGTAAGCTTCTTAATTTCTCGAAATTTGGAAAATTGCTTATCCAACCTTTATTGTCAAAGCCTCTGAGGAAATAGTGGTGGTAGTTTTTCCAAATCAACTTTAAGTGGAGAAATAGGTCTTTCTAGGCCTTTCAAAGTGTCCTCTTTTGGTTTTTCAATCTATTTTCTCTCTACTTTAGTCTCTTTTTGAACTCTACCTTTCAATTCTCTTCCACTCCTAAGTTGAACAGCTTTTACTTGCTCTTTATTTTGGTTTTTTGGATTTACCTCTGTATTATTAGGAAGTGTTCCATGGGATCTATTTCTCAATGAATTTGTTATTTGTCCAAGTTGATTCTCAATATTTCTAATTATAACTCCTTGACTTTGTAACTGATTTCCCATTTGTAACACCACTTCTTCTATAGACAACTTCTTCTCCTTAAATTTTGAATTACTATTAAAACCTGTAGGATAAGTAGGTTTATAATTACTATTCCCTTGGTTTTTCTAGTTTCATAATGGGTTTACTTAATTGTTCCCCCATTGATGATTATTACCACCCGTAGTATTATTCTAATTAAAATTAGGATTGTTCATCCAACCTCGATTATAATAATTTGAATATGGGTTATTCTGCTTGTTATTTATGACATTCAAAGTTTCTAATGATGCTTGAGAATCTACTATTGGAGCAAATAAATTCTCTTCAATCATAAGTATTGGTTGAGAAAAAATCATTCCAAGTTGGTCTAACTTCCGTGATATTGTAGCAACTTGATTTACTAACATGGCAAAGACATCAGTTTCATGTACGTTGTCTACTTTCTTAAGATTTACCCTTTCAGAAGGCCATTGAAAAATTATTTTTAGCCATCTCTTTAATTAAAGCATAAGCGTCATTAAATAGTTTTGACATCAATGAACCACTAGTAGCAGCATCGATAATAGATCTAAGAGATCCAGCTAATCCATTGTAAAACATTTTAATTATTAACCAATCTGGTATAGCATAGTGTGGACATTGTTTTAAGAGTTCTTTAAATCGCTCCCATGCTTCATAAATAGATTGCCCTTCAAACTGACTAAAAGATATAATATCATTTCTAAGCTTCGCAGTCCTTGATGGTGGAAAATATTTAGCAAAAAATTTCTATGCTAAATCACTTCAAGTTCTGATAGATCCAGGTGAGAATGAATGTAATCATATCTTAGTTTTATCCTCCAGTGAAAAAGGTAATAATCTAAGTCTCATAGCATCATCTGATACACCATCATATTTAAATGTAGCACACAATTCTAGAAGATTGGCAAGATGTAAATTTGGATTTTCAGTTGGTGCTCCCCCAAACTGATTATTTGATACGATTTGGATAATATTAGGTTTAAGCTCCAATAAATTAGCCACTATAACCGGTTTTTGAATAATACAATGAAGTTCATCCACCACAGGGTTTACATAATCTCTTAAAGGTCTAAACTCTTCAACATTTTGATTATTTTGATTTCTCATTTCTTGAAAATTTTCAGTAATTTTTAATTTTTTAATTTTTTAAATAGTTTTTTCTAATTCAGAATCATAAGACACAAGCCCTGCAGAACCTGAACTATGCATACATTACTATAAAACACATAAAATAAAATAAAATAAAATGAAAAATAAAAGCACACAAACAAGAACTTTATATAAATACGACACTACAACATTCTTAAAATAAATCTTAAAATTTAAATAAGACTTACTAAAAATTTTGTTATCCAAAAACTTATTTTTGAAAAAAATAATTTTTTGTAAATTACTAATATTTTTCTTCTTTCCCCCGGCAACAGTGCCAAAAACTTGATCCTGATTTTCTATATAGATAGATGTAAAATGCGATGTATGCGATTATATGATTAATTTTCTTAATATTTATTCTTAATTTGCAACGACGCCAAAAACTTGATCCAAAGCAAAGGCTGGGTAAATTTTTCACTCTGAAGCAAATAAGAATGTAGTTATAATATTTCAATACGGGATACTACACAAGTATACATATCGTTATCAAGTAATTAAAAACTTTTTAATTAAGTCACGAATATTGAAGCCACAAGAATGATAAGTTTTAGATAACAAAATACTTAGCAATATATATTCTTACTCAAACTTAAGATGCTATAATAGGAATAAAAGCTTGATTCTTTTTGTAATGTTCTATATTTGAAAATAAAGTAAGCAACTATTTAACTTGACTAAAATACTTGTAAGAAGAAGGCAATATAAGTAAAATATATTTTTCCTTATCATGAATTAGTGATAAACATAGAAATTGAATTGCGGAAGTATGTTGTGCCAAATAGGAGCAATAAAATACTTTACCCTTACTAGAGATGTTATAAAGAACATTGGTTAATCTATAGTTTGAATAGTCTTGAGGATCGGCTAGGCAGTGAAGATACTAGCTCTCACTCTAGATTTTCCTCTTCTCCCTCCACTTAGGGGCTAACATCTTGTATTAAAACCTAAAATTATAAATAAAATTGGAGGCTTTAGCCTATCACTCTAAATTCCTCTAATTCTAAACCCTTGAAAATATATTTCCTTATTTATTTGCACTCAACCCCATGAACTACATTCTCATTCATGAAATCAATATGTGATTCTAACCATTTGTTGACTAAGACAATACTATCTCGAATCTTACATGTTCTCCCAACAAGTTATATAATCTTAATTGGTCAAATCAAGAAGTAAATGAAGTACAAGGTCTTGAATCATCACAAATTTTTCCAACATTGAAGTCTAATACTTCACACAAATTTCTTTTAACATTTAATCACTTACCATTTTAAGGAAAAAATTAAAAAAAAAACTACTCATAATCCATGGAGAAAACACAACCACACATGAGTTTAAAAATATAAATCATACACACAAACAAGAAATCTAAATTAAAAACTAAGTGAAGTGACAAAGATAAACACTTATCTCAAATTCTATCCACTAAATGTCTTGAAATTCCGTTGAATTCTCTTCCTTCTCTCACAATACTAACCAAAGGAAAATATGTTGAGATTTTCATACCTATTTTATACTGTTTTTGACGATATTGCACTTTAAAGAAAGGTATTTC
>NEWO01000832.1:13488-40961 GCA_003013225.1 Phalaenopsis aphrodite
GTCTTGGTGTCTCTTCAAAAAGGTGTCTCCATTCAATGAATCTTCTAGAAGTTGCCTCCTCATAAGCCAATTGAATGAATTTTCCTGTCCATGGACATTTCCCACATATTTATCATGGGTTGCTTCAAACACCTCTTCAAAAATCTGCTATAATTAAATAAATCTTCAAGTAACTAACTTTGGTGCTTAAGCGCGAGGTACTTGGTGCTTAGGCGTGGATGCTCTGGCGCTAATGCGCCAATCCTGGGTGCATAGGCGCCCCAGTTTGTTTTTGCTTCTTTCTTCATTTTTGCTCTAAATTTGACCCCTTTTCACTCCTATTAACATTTTCTATCCATTTGATTGTACTTACAAGAACACCTAACCACATATTTAAAGACCAAACTCTGGATTAGCTAATATTCTTTATGTACTTGACTGAGTTAAATAATATGTATGCTCCTATTTTTCACATTATAATATTTAATCTAGTTGAATGCAATATTAAGAAAATATTTGTTAATGGGTGTAAATTGGTTGATTCTTGGGTGACATGATAGATTCCTGCCAATTTGACTTAAGGCTACATGCCTTAACACCAAGATTCAACTACGAAATGCTAGTGTGACAAGCTAGTTAGTTCTGACGGGGGGATCAGGATATTAATGAATTGACTTTAAGTTAACCAATATTTGTTATGCACTCAAAAGAGGGTAAAGAAGAGATTTGCTCCTATTGTCATTAACAATAATAAATTCTATGTTTCTCATTCCTAAATATTATCTAATTCACTACATAAGAATAATAGTTTTTATTTCTCAAAGTTCACCAAACAAATTCATCTAGAATGGGTTATCTTTAGATTTAATATTTTCATTTAGAAGTATTTGTTAGACTTTAGATTTAATATTTTCATTTAGGAGTATTTATTATACTTTAGATTTAATATTTTCATTTAGGAATAGTTATTAAAAAATCACTTTAATCGACATTCCAAACTAAAGTCGGATAGTAGTATACTAGAATTTGCCTAAGGGATTTTTTACCTTGCTTCTATACGAGATCGATACTGTGGTTTTTAACAAAAGCCCTATATTACTTGAAATAATACGTTTACTTGCATAGTACACATAGTGTGTAAACTATTAATTAAAAATTCTAAATTTTATAATATATCAATTTTGCACACTAGCCACTAAATATAAATTGGGTCAAGATTTTGGTCATTTTTTGGAGGAAAAATTACTACACAATTGCGGTTTAGGTCAATTGTTAGCTCTGTTGTCAGGGATGCTTTGATAAGAACTTTAGGAGAACTTTAGTTGAATTTAGAAGACTTTGATTTGGAAATTATAGTGTTATTATCTAGTGTATTTAATTATTATGTGTTTATTTTAAATAAGAGCAAAAAAATACCAAAAATATTTTTTAAACGTGTTTGATATCTATCTTATTAGTTAAGTCTCTAGATTTGTATGTGTATTCAGAAGTTGTAAACCTTGAATCATATGACTTACAAATAGAGAGAACGATTTGGATGATTAAGAAATAGAAAAGATCTTCAGAAGCTATTGTAGAAAGGATGAATTATTATGAAGATGATATACTAAATATTTTAACTTGTCATATTGCAGATATTTCAAGAAAATTAGATCATATGCAATGTGTCAACCTCAGGAACCTCTAGTCATTCAAAGAAATTCATTTAGACAGATGATTGCCACTAACTATTTTGAAAATATTGATGAGATAGACAATCACTCAAATAACCCTTATTTCAATTACGACAACCTAGGCTGGGTGAATCCTTCCAACTTTAACTGGAATAACAATTATGAAGGAGGAAACCAATCATGGGATTATAATCAAGATGATCCTTTAGGTAATTTGAATAATCAGAATAACTATAACTTTGTACCTTCTTTCCCTTTTGAATTTAACTCTAACCTACCATACGAGGAGAAGGAGATGTGTTTTTATTAAATGGAAAAATTTGAAAAAGTTAAGGGGCTGCTATAAGGAATATAGAAAACCATTAAAGGTAGATTATTAGCTCAATTAGCAGTCATCCTTGATTTAAATCCAAACAAAAAAAATGAGTTATTGTTAGAAGAGGTTGTGAATTAAATAGAGAGTCAGCTAGAATTTCAAGGGGCCTCAATTAGGAATATAGAAAACCAATTGGAGAAGATTATTAATGCAATTAACAGTTATTCTCCAAAGATTTTACTTAGTGACCCTGAGATGAACCCTAAGGAGAAGAATGATGAGAGAGATAAATATAGCAAACTAAGAATTAGAAGAGAATTGGAGGATATGTTTCAAAAGAACTTTGAGTTAAGAAATGAGGATAAGAAGATTAAAAGACCAATGGAATAATTTCATAAGGAATTAGAAAAATATATTTCCTCAATTAAGATAAATATAGAAAAACCACATCCACCATTTACTCAGTACCAATGGGAAGAATTAGAAGATAACTTGAGACAAAAGAATATCCCAGTAGAATTTGATCTAGAATCTGAATCATCTAAGGAAACTAAAATTTAAGAGACCTAGAAATATCGTATAGAGATTCATTTCTTATAAAATTTAAGAATGATATTAATATGAAATTTTGGAATACCAATAAAAGCATATTAGATCTAGAAAGAAACTTGAGGAATAATAATTGGAATCAATTTGAGAAATTGAAAGAAAAACTAAAATTTGAGGATTTAGGAGTCCCAAAATCTGGAAAAGATTTAGTGATTGATCGGTGTTTACCTAAATGGAAACTTGATCAAGGAGGAAATCCTTTGTCGGGCTAGCGACGTTAAACTAAGCACTTTGTGGGAGGAAACCCATGGTTATAAGTGTGGTTTGATTTAGCATTTTTGTGAGTTGTGATTGTTTGTGTTGTATTGTGTTTGCTTTTGTGTGCATTGATCGGTTTGATTTATTTTGGCAGATGTTTGAATTATTAGTAGATTGATTTGATCTTTTTGCATCATGAGTGAGATGATTCCAAAATTTCTAGTTGTGACTATACTTATGTTTGCTCTCTAGTAATAGTGCATTAACAAGTATATTATAACTCAGTTCTAAGCCAGACTTGAGGATTAACTAGAGACATTATGAGTTTAGACATAGAGCAGGTCCATCTAAATTTTATTACTTCCTGTATCAGATCTTGTTTTCTTCAATTTGGTTCCATAATCTAGTTGAATAATAACTTGAGGATGATCATTCACTAGCTTTATAACTGTTTGAGGTGCATACTTAATGGGATAAGGTGATCCCTGAAGTTGGTGCTCATGGACCAAAAAATCAGGGATAATCATGTCCATGGATTTAGACTCTATAAAAGCTTTAAAATACCAAATTAATTAATAAAATGATTCCATTAGAAAATTAAAAGTTAAAAATTAAGGTGTGATGAGATGGAGGAAGAATTGGTCTCTTTTATGTATTAATGTTTGTGTTTGTATTTTATGTTTTTTTTTGTGTTACAACTTTATATAGGACTTGAAGAACATTTTTATATTCCTATGTTGATAGTTATTATGCTAGTTAGAATTTTTTTTAGTCAATTTCATTCTGACATGTTTTAATAATTATGGATGTTTCTGATAAACATGTGTGGCAGATAGAATTTCTAAACAGTTTTTCTTCCTACCTATATTTTCTATGCTTAATGCTATACATGTTAAAAATCAAGTTTGGGGGGAGGAAGAAAAATAAATTAAAATTTAGTATACTTCCTTCTAGTTTAATATTATTACAAGCATGTTTAAGGCTAGATTTACTTCCTCTTGCAGTCATTCTATTTTCATTATGCATATATATGAATTTAATAGGATGTTGTAGTAGCTAGTAGATTCAACTATTACTTTTTCTTCCTTCTACATTTTATGCAATTGATTGAAACTTATTTAAAAATTCAAGTTTCAGAAAAGGAAGAAAAATAACTTTCAAAGTTAAACTTTATTTGTCCTTAGTAGCATGTATGTAATTCAATATTACTTTTTAAAATGACATGTGGTAAGTGGTGTTACTTTTAGGATACTAAACTTTTGATTTTGAGAAATTATATAAGGGAACATAGCAGAAAAGTTAGTAAAAGGGATGAAACTAAAGTTAAAATATTTTGTAGAAAAGATTAGGGAAATTGTTTTACTATTTATAGTAGGAAGAATTGAATTTTTGAAAAATTAAAAATTTTTAGCGTAATAATTTTTAAAGGATTTAGATTCTATGAAAACTCTTTTTCAAAAAATAATACTAGATTTTAAGTTAAGGAAAGAAAATAAGTTCTTAACTTTATAAAAGGGATAGTGAAATTCAAATTCAATAAAGTTCTATCCAGATATAATAATCCTCACCTAAATAAAAGTAAGAATTAAAAAGAATCTAAAATAAAAAGAAAAAGAAAAAAATATGAAAAGAAAAAAGGGGAAAAAAAGAAAAGAAAAGAATGAAAAAGGGAGGAGAAGCTTGAGGAATAGGCCCTAACTTTCACTTGAATCCTTTTAAGGAAGAAAACTTAAGATCAATCTTATGCTTAATGTCAAAAAGCATTAGTAAAAAATATTTTCAATATAGAATTCATAAATTCTGAAATTAATATTTTTCTAAAAAATTCAATTAAGTCAAAATTAAATATAAAATTAGTATTCTTAAATTTAATACTCAATGTTTTAATACCTTAGATATCATCCAATTTACTAGAAATTCTTCTAAATTGGGCTATAACATTTCTAGAAAACTTTTTAGATCATCTAGAAGAAACCCACAAGCACAAGTTAACAATTTTAGTTTTAAAAGTTATAGCATTATTTGACGACAAGTAACATTTAAGTTTGGGGGTATTTGACACGCCTAAAAACTAACAACTTTATAAAATATATTTTATGCTCATTTTTAATGATATTACTATATAAAGGAAGTTATTTGGGCATGATTTTGGTTTCATGTATAAGAAATGGACTGTTGGAGAAAATTTAGCAAAAAATGGTGCAATTTTGAGTCAAAATGAGCAAGAAAGATAATTCTGACCCGGTATAACAATTTGGAGCAAAACAGTGCTGAAATGGGGTGAAATGGAGCTGAAACTGATCAAAACCTGGAGAAACGGTGGAGCTACTGGTAGGGTGGCACATAGATGATCAAATATGGTGCCTAGTCACTAGATGATATAGAAGATAGCACTAAGGGGCCCGAAACTGGCGCCTAGGCTCCAGAATTTGTTGAGGAGAGGTTTTTGGGCAATTTTGGGCTATTCTGAGATGTTATAAGAGATTCCAAGCAACTTGCATGCCCCATGGAGTAGTTCAATAAATCTAAACACTTGGAAAGGCTTTTGGATGAAGTGGTGTGTCTCTAGGAGTGAAGAGGTGTATCTCTTAGAGTGAAGTGGTGTGTCTCTTTGAATGAATATGTGTTTTGTGCCTCATTAAAAAAAGGGGCTTGACTCCTCTAATGGAGAGTCTAAAGGGGGATTTTTAAAGAGAGTTTTGGCATGAGTGTAAAGATGAATTCTTAGATATCTTAGAATAAGAGTATGAATGTAGATTTCTACCATCTCTGGAGAGATTGCAGAGGGGACTTTGAGAGAATATGTAAGGAATTTTACTAACATTTCATGAATCATCAGGAAACTTTGTTGTAGAGTTCTTCATCATTCTTTCAATGGGAAAAAAAACTTAGTATTGTGTTCTTCATTGTCTTATGATTTTTATAAACACTTATCTACTGGATTTGCTTTCATGTAATGAAGTTTTCCATTGGTTTTCTTCTTTCTTTGTGAGTAGTGTTTCTTACTCTTTCTTATTGTTAAGAAATAGTGGCATGAGTATGTTATGTCATTGTTTTCCTTTTACTTTTCTTTTGAAATGAGTAGGATTTATGTTTAGGATTTTGCGATGCATGTTAGAATATGTTATAATTATCAATGTGATGATTTAAACTCTATGATTAATTTACTTATCGATCTGGCTAATTTATTTGTTAAAATCTCTTATAAAACATAGTGACCCAAAATGGGTTATGTTCTAAAATAGTGAGAATCACATTTAGCCTTATGGATGAGAATGTAGTCCCCGAGCTTAAGTGAAATTAAATAGGGAAATAAGCTTTAATGGATGTAGAATTGGATATTTTATGGTGACATACTAAAATCTCCAATTTGGTCCAGATGTTTAGAAACTAAAGCGAGAAGTTAGCCCTCGGGTGAGGGGAACTAGGAACTCTAGAGTGAGAGCTAGTATCTTCCCAGCCTAACCACTGGTTTAGGGACCAAACTCTGGATTAACCAATGTTCTTTATGCACTTGACAGAGGGTAAGGAATATGTATGCTCCTATTTAACACGTTACAATATTTAATGTAGATATTAAGAAAGTATTTGTTAATGGGTGTAAATTGATTATTTATAGGGTGACAAGCTAGAATCTTATCAATTTGATTCAAGGCTTTATACCTTAACTCTGAGATTCAGCCGCGTGACGCTAAAGTGATGAGCTAGTTAGTTCTAATAGGGGAATCAAGATGTTAAGGAATCGGCTTTAAGTTAAACAATATTCTTTATGTACTCAAAAGAGGGTAAAGAAGAGATTTACTTCTGTTGTCATTAGTTATATTGAATTATATGTTTCTCATTCCTAAAAATTATCTAATTTACCACATAAGAATATTAGTTTTTGCATCTCAAAATACACCAAATCAATTCATCCCAAAAGGATTATCTTTAGATTTAATTATTTCATTTAGGAGTAGTCATTAGATCATAGATTTAATATTTTCATTTAGGAATATTTATTAGAAAAATTACTTAAATTGACATTCCAAACTAAGGTTGAATAGTAGTATACTGGAATTAGCCTAAGGGATTTCCTACCTTACTTCCCTGTGGGATCAATACTTGAGTTTGGGGCAACATCAAAAACTTGACCCGACCCGTAATTACTCAATTATTTTAAGTTCAAAAATATGGTCAAAAGCTTGACCCAATTTATATTTAGTGACTAGTGTGTAAAATTAAAAATTATATAAAGATGATAAAAAAGGTTTACACACTAGATGTACTACGCAAGTATATGTAGCATTTCAAGTAATATAGGATTTTATTTAAAAACCCCAATATCAATCCCATAAAGATAGACAAAACTCTTATAAAATTAACTTCTATAAAACTACTATTAATTGTAAAGAAATTATGTAGGAAATGATCGTATGTTTTTGAGGAATATATAATCCAATAGAAATAAAAGAATGTTAGTATGCTAAACAATTGCAAAATGTAAATGCAAGACAATCTAAAAAAGTTTTTAAATGCAAAGTTATCACAAATTTAAACTAATAATGTATGAAAAGTTCAAATTTGTATAAAACATCCTTCCCCTTGCAATGAGTTTCTAATTAGTGTAGGAAAATAATTTTAAAAGGTAACTAAGGTATTGTACCAAATAAGAGCTATTATTTTCTTTACACTCTCTCAAGTGCATAAAGAACATTGGCTAATCCAAAGTTTGGTCCCTAAACTCGTGGTTAGGCTAGGAAGATACTAGCTTTCACTCTAGAGTTCCCACTTCCCCTCACCTGAGGGCTAACATCTCACTTTAGTTTTCAGATATTTGGACTGAATTGAGGATTTTAGTCTATCACCCTAAGATCTTTAATTTTACGCCCATCAAAACTTATTTTACTATTTATTTTCACTTAACTTCAAGGACTACATTCTTATCCATGAGGCTAAATGTGTTTCTTACTATGTTTGAACATAACCAATTTTTTGTCACTACATTTTACAACATATTTTAACAAATCAATTGACCGAATTGACAAGTAAATGAAGCATAGATTTTGAATCATCAAAATTTATTAAATTTTAAAAGCACTTCTACTAAAATACATTCCTACACATAATTATTCCTTATTACAGAGAGAAAGACAAAGAAAGATACTCAAATCTCATGGGGAAGAAATGACACACATGGATTTATTGATAAATAAAAGTTTACAGGACAAGAAAAAGTAAAATAAATAAAGTGCACAACTATATGTCGGCACTATTTTGGTTTGGGGAGTTGCCCGTAAGAAGCTGTCGGTCAGCGGAATCGAAATCCTGTCACCCGCTTCGGAAGGATATTATAGTTTAAATTTATATATAATTTTTTTTAAAAAAATGAAATCAAACTGACCCAATATTTTTCATAGTTTAAATGAAAGAGCGTTGTACCTCAAACCCTGTGTCTATTCGAAGGATAAACACAAGACTTGAGGGTGAGGCTCGATCAAATAAACTAAGAAATGTATGACGTTCGTTTGGTCTGTGAAATCATTTTATTTGCTGACAATTTCTCCTATTTAATATGAAAAATTAAATAGGGTTTTTTTTTAAGCTAGGTTTGAGAAAATCTTCCTATAAGGGTGGCAACGACTTTATATATGCTTAAAAATACAAGAATTTGATATTACTACTAGAAGATTTAAATCCCCTGCAACGACGCCAAAAACCTGAAAACGGTTATAGATTTGATAAAGATGTGTATAAAATATTCAATAATTGCAAAGGCACACTTATCAATGCAAGTATACATATCGCTCAAGTAATACAGGGCTCTAATGGAGTCCTGGATATCGATCCCACAGAGAGTAATATTAGAGGTTACAAACTAAGATTTTAAAAAAATTAATACTTAATCACAACAATATAGTTGAAATTGTATATTTGTCACTAATAGGCAATTGACATAAAAATATAATTTAAATAAACTCTTAATTAACTAATTCTACTAATAAAGTTTCTAATGTGAAGTTCAATATATAAGAAAGCATCCTTCTTGTCAAGAAATATAAGTGAATGGATAGATTGAATCAGTTCAAATTGTATTGCGTCAAATAAGAGCATACATATTCTTTACCCTTTGGACCATGGATAAAGAATATTGACTAATCCTATGCTTGGTTACTGAATCTACGGCTAGGTTGGGAGGATATTGGCTCTCACATCAGACCTCCCACGTTCCCCTCACCTAAGGGCTAACATCTACACTTCAGCACCAAAACGATATGACCGAATTGAGGATTTTAGTCTGTCACTCTAAAATCTCCAATTCTACGCCCGATAATTTTTATTTCCTTATTTATTTTCACCCAACTTTTAAGGACTTTGACCTCTCTAAATCTTGGATGTAATCTTTACTTTAGTTGTAAAACTCAACATATTTTAATAAATCAATTAGCTAGTTTGAAAGTAAATTAAGATTGAAGTGAAAATATCATCACAACTTCTTTAACATTCTCATGGCACAACCAATTCAAATCACCATTTCACAAAATCCCAAGACAAGAAGAAAGATAGTGAAAACTACTCAAAAATCATGGAGAAGATATGATAAAACTTGGAATTTATATATAAAAGCAAAGTCATAAAAACTTCAGTAAGTAAATACAACTTATCTCTAATTCCTCCCCAAGAAAACTCCTCGAAGTTCCTCTGAATCTGTTCCTATTTTTACAGCACACAAAGTTCTCCTTCAAAGCGGCAAGGAGGAAGAAATCTCTCACTTTCATTCCACCTTACAATCTCTCAAAGAATTCCTCACAATACTAACCACTCTCTACACTCTAATGGGCACCACAAAAAACAAAGACTCAGCAGACACCCCCAGGCACCACCTTTTTCAACCTCCAAATGTTTCTTGTAAAGTCTTAGAAGAGTTCTCAAGAGTTGCCCAAGCGTCCCTTCAAAAATCGTCCACATTCAATGCATCTGTTGAGAGAATCGACGTGCTCACCATCAGCGGTCTTGATGGAGCCGTCGAAGACCTTTTATAATAATTATTTCTGAACTCTCGGGAAAAATCCGTCGTCGGCGGCGTCGAGCCCGCTGTCGGCGCCCAAGATCAAAACTTCATATTTTGGTCCTTTTTGCTCCAAATTTGCTCCTTTTTGCATCTTTTTGCTCCAATGACCATAATTCAACATACCTGTAACAAAATATCAAAAACACTTTTCTTTAAAGTGCAATATCATCAAAATCAGTGTAAAATAGGTATGAAAATCTTAACATATTTTCCTTTGGTCAAAGGGCAAGCCCTTATAGTTAATTACATCTTAGATGACTGAAGTCACCTGAGAAAACTTTCGATAAAAATCAAGAAATATTATCTTCAAGGAATTCAAAGGAAATGACTTTTCAATGAAATCGTACAAAAGGTGTGAAAGGGGAATGGTTCAAATTTGGAGCATTTTTTTTTTGGAATCCAAAGGAGGAAGAACTAGGGGATGACATAGATCCAGAGGAAAACCTCAGTGCCTTCCCAGTCTATCCTATTGTTTGGCTTTAATTTTGAGGAGAAAAATTTAAGTGTTTCATCCTGCCAATTTTATTTGTTAGCGCTTACATTCGTGTGAGACGATCACATAAATAGTCTAGAAGTTTGAGGGTTTAGGTCGTGACAAATGACGAACTTGGAATCCTAAGATGAGTTAGGGCTTATATTGTACGACATGGTTGTATAAAGGCCTAAATATGAGGTGAGGATTTATGTTGCATAAGCAAATAACCTCAAAATCCTATGGCTTGGTTGCTTAATTCTAAGGAAGGAAGTTGGTTTAGCTGATATAGACATGTTTTGCTATTGAAGATGGTCGTGCTGCCCACAGTGCTAGCTCCAAGCTCCTTGCCATGATGAGTTTAATTTTTCTAGGGTGTCAAGTTATGATGTCAAATCAGGTGGCCTTATGGTTGTAGTTCTTTAAATTTTTATGGGAGATGTTAAAGTTGATTAGAGTGACGCCGGTTTGGATCCCACGATTCCCTCATTCAGGGATCACTATTTTCTATTAGATTCACTTAGTCTAAATGAATTTATGAAACTCAACTTAATGAGTTCCATAATTTTATTTAGACCGTAGGAAGCCTCGTTAGCAATCGTAGGTTACCTCCTCTGAGGGGTTCCCGGTCATCCGATAGAGATGCCTTAATTTAGTTGAAATTATGGTTTTTGTGATGTTTGTGATTAAATTTTAAGTTGTTTTATATTTTGAATGTTGTGGCGGTGAATTTTATCTTGGTTAATTTTAACTTTAGTTTTGGTTTTGGTTTTGTGGCTATCCTGATAGTTTTAGTTTTCATGCAGGGAGACATTGTGTTTAGCATGCAGGTTTGCATTAACATCAAAAGTATAGTATGAAACTACAAGAAAGATGGCGCTGTAAACTGTAAAAGCGTATCTGACGAGTCTTCTCGTTCCACCACCTAAAACTCAAAATGCATGTCAGGGCATTTTATATGAAGCAGGAAAGTAAAGTTTTGGCGACCTACCTAACCCTAAGTCATATCTTGGTGGGTCCCTATTAGTTTGATTAAGGATGATTTTTTTAGGCAAAGCACATTAAGTTTAGTAGACCTCTGAGGTATCTAACAAGTTAGGAGAAAGAAGCAGGTCCATGCTTCCCTTTCACTACCTAGTGAAAAGCCTCGAGCTCATTTAAACTTATTGTGTTACTTAATAATTCACTATGAACACCCTAATTCTCAATGAACATTGATGTCCTAATTATCCCTAAGAGTAGGATAATTATCATTTGTAATTTAATTTTGAAGATTATATGAATGAAGACCCTTAAAGGGGGTAAACTAGCGCTGTTGGGACACTTATCCAAATCTTGGTCCTAATTGGGCTTGTAGTGTTTTAAAGGTCTTAAATTTTAGCTATGATTTCTTTTTAAATCCTCGTTTAATCAGTCTTGATTCAACTTAGATCACTACTAAGCCCTCAAGACCTAGGTGTGTGTCTTAATTGTTTTTGAAAAGGTTAAGTTTTAGGTGATCATGATTCATTATTTGAATTTCATTTGATTAATTATTGACTTCAAAAGTCATACCCCAAAGTCCTAGGTTAATTTAATTTTAATAAACTTCCAAATTTAATAATTTAGAAATTTATTAATTTGTCTTTTTAATTAGGAAAGTGAGTTAATTTCTACCAATTAATCCCCTTTTTAATTTCAGTCATCCAAACAAGTTAATTAAAATCAGAGGTTACCCATTTCCCTCCTTGAATTAAGCCTAAATGTTAATTAAGGCCAAATTCCTAAAATTAGACTTTTGCTCCTAAGGCTCTAACACTTCATAATTTGTCAAATTCAATTCAGATGATTTTAAAATTTCTATCCTACCTCACTCATGGGTCAATTAAAACATGAGAAGAGAAAATGTGATTTTTCCAAAATTTAATTTAATTTATATAATTATTTTCATGCAAAAATTGGATTTTTTAAAGAAAATTTACTAACTTGACCAAGGTGAAGCCCAGTCACTTGAAAACTGGAGGTAGACCTAGACGAGAGAGCCATTTGGAAAAAAATTTATGATTTTCTTAATTTTATTTGAATTATTAGAATGTTTTAAGTTTTAGGGTATTTATTAAATGTAAAATATTTTAAATGGGAAAAATTAAGTTTTATATTTTTGAAAAATCTCCTTGAGGTTAGAGAACACAGAGAAGCAAATTTTATATTTTTATGATTTTTCTTTGATTTATTGGAATTATTTTAGTGGAAATCCATTTTTTAGCCTTTAAAAATTTATTTTAAGCTTTAAAATACAATATCTTTATTTATAAAATCAGGAAAAATGATACCAATTACTTCTAAATGCTTAGAAAACAATTTAGAACATTTCCATGAAATCTATTATTTTTATGATTTTTAGGAATATTTAATTATTTTAAATATTTAAAAATATGCTAAAAATAAAGTTTTTATCTTAAACTCCACTTTATTTTTATAAAATTCCCCTGATCATAGAAAAATTAAAAAAATAATTTTTCATAATTTTTTGAGTTATATTTTGATTACTAAAAATCATTTTAGTGCAAAAAAAAAGGATATTTAACTTGAAAAATCATTTTAGGCCATCAAATGGACTCAAAATGCATTGAATTTTTTATGGGGAGTTCTCTGGATCTTAAATAATAGTGGAGATAAAAAATCAAGTCATTTTGATGTTTGTGTTTTCCAAAATTAATTACCTTAGTGTTTTAGGGTTTATGAAGATTGGGTTCACTTTAAATGACTTGACTCATGAGAAATTTTTCTAAAGCTTCTTTGGTCATCATAAATCTTCCAAAAATTTTCTTGAATTTTTCTAAGCAACATGCTAATTATTATGATTAATTTAAGCAAATAATGTACATAAACTAGAAAAATATGGATCTCTGTCTAGAGGTCTTCTCTGACTTTAGAAAAAAATTAAGGATTGTTCCCCTTGATAGAGGCTTTAACAGGCAAAAAATTCAAGCTATGTTGATAATTCTACATGCATGGAGAGTTAAAAGACTCCAAACACTAATTAATTTTTTTAAAAAATTAAATATTCATCAAATGGATTTCAAACCAATTCCACATTGTTTTCCTCTGTTCACTGAGCAAGAGGGTATTTTTATTTTATTTTTGTGATTTTTCTACACCAAGATATGCATTTTTGAAGTTAGGATGTATTTTTTGAATTTTTTTATTCCCTATTTATCTATTTAAACGTGCGGCGCCTCGTCAACCTACGGAGGCTTCAAAACTCCACACGACGCACTCTCATTTAACGCCGCCATCCACTTCAACGCTGACTCGACCCACGGTTTTTGTCCCGAAGCACTGTCTGGCTTCATCTTGACCGTCCATCGGATACACGCTTGATCAAATGGCGCTCCATCATCATCCCCGATAGTCTAGCCCGAGAAACGTCCATCTTCTAAGCTTGATATCTCCCTTATTTCTCAACCAAATAAAGTAATTTTTTTTAAATGCTTTTCTAAACTAGAGGAACATATCCATATGGTTAAGATTCCATGAAATTAAGCCCAATTAAATGGAGAATCAAAAGAAGCTTGAGAGGAGAAGAAGTTCAATACCTTGGCTCTGAGAAGAAAAGCTTTGATCAGAGGTGCTTGACACGTTTGTTGGAGACCAAGGAGGCTAAGGATTGAGCCTCTTGCTGCGGTGTAAGGTCTAGGTATGAATTTGACCAAGCTCGATTTCAGGTGTTGGTCTAGAGCTATGTTAGGGGAAATTTCAGAGGGGAATTTGATGGGGCTTTGCCTTCTCTTGCTGTTGTGAAGGTGTGGGCACAAGTAATTGGAGTTTCGTGGAGTTTAAAGGGATGTACTGTTTCTGCACTAATTTTTTAGCTTAAAATTAGGGTTACATAGGAGGAATTAGGGCAATGGAGTGATTGGATTGCACTGTCGAGATCTTGAGGAAGCTCTGTGCGTGATTTAGAGGTCTCTGTCTGAGAAATTTTCAGCACCCCTCCCTTGGCTGTGGAGGTGAGCTTTTATAAAAATGGCTAAGGGGTGGCTTTCATGGACAATTGGGGGGGTGCAATGTGGTGCTTAGGTGGAGGGCAGAGAGCCTCTAACAGTTGGTTTGGATGAGGTGGCCTCTTGGTTTGATTTGGGTGATGTTCAAGGAGAGGTGGTCCTTAGTTTTGGCTTCTCCGGTGACTAGGCCGGTCGGCCATGGCAGGGGGAGGTGGCTAGGAGCTCAAGGAACCCAGGGGATTATGTCACAGCAATTTAATGGGCTTAGGCTTAGTTTTGGCAAAAAGTATCTTAAGCATAAGCAATTATGGCATTAAATCCCTTGATTTAAGGGAACATTGGTCAATAGATTAGCTTAGGTGGTTAGGTGAGTTTTGGCTCAGTCTTAGGGTCCAACTAACGGATGTGGAGTCATTAATTTGATTTCTTTGGGTGGTTAGGCTACATTTAGTGCATGGGTCCAAGTGGGTGCAAATGGCCAAAACTTGGGTTTGGGTTAAGCTAGCTATGTCCTTGAGCCCAATTAATTGATGCACTTAATGTATATTATTGTAATGAACATTTTTGGTGAAGGATTGAAAGAATTTTGAGTTCAATTGAAGGGTCAATTTGAAGGAATTTGAAAATTGGTCATTTTGGGCATGTTGGGCTAGACTTGGGTCTAGATTGGGCTAACCTTGGGCTAAGTCCAAATTGATGGTTTAAAATGGTCAATAGGAACCTCATTAAGAGTTTTCAACATGAATTGGGTGCCAATTTTGGGATTAAGGCAATCAATTTGGTGGAATTTGGGGACAGCCAATTTGGGGAAATTTGGGGATTTTGGACTTAATTTGAAATTAAATGAAATTGAGACTTCACCAAGGCCAATTGATAATCATTTTTTATTTGTAGGAATGTTATAAAAAGTTTTCAACATAAACCATGGCCAATTTATGGGGCTATGGATTCAATTTGGTGAGATTAGGTCATGTGTCCAAAATTGGGGATTTGATCTAAATCAAAAAATTGGGCTCAAAGAATGGGCCAATTAAACTTGGATTTGGTTTATTTTAGTCACATTAAAGGTTAATTTGAGTTTGGGACTGAAATTTTGGGATATTGGGATCAAATTGACGGACATTTGAGTTGAATTTGGGGAAATTTGTGCCTTTAGAGGCAAATTTGGGGGTCTTGGTCAAAAATGGTAAATTGGCCAAATTGGGTCATGTGATAGTTGAGAAAAATGCAATTAAGAATATTTGGAATACTTTGGAAACTTTTGGGATTTTTTAGAATATCTGAAATTTTGGGCCCATGAGGGGCATTTTTTGTAATTTGGCAATTTTTTGTGATTTTGGGTAATTTGGGTGTTTTCAAAAGTTTTGAAATGACTTTTTAACAAGTTTGGGTATTTTGGATAAATTTGGGAAGTTTGGTCAAATTTAGGGTTTTAAGGGTACTTAGGTAATTTGGGGGAGTTTATGGGCAAATGGTGAGGCTGAGTTTTTTGGGTAAAATTGGGGAACTAACCACCAAAAGTAAGCCATGGACCAATGGAAACCCCATTTAGGTCCTCTATGTACTAGTCTTAGCTAAACCCTTTCCTAGGGTTTGTAGGTTTAGGGGACCATCTACATGAGTTTCCCAAAGGCTCATGAGACCAAAGTCAGGAAATTTTGGGTTTAGGGTAGTGAGTGATTGTGAGTGAAGTGAGTGCCTTAGCTCTGGACCAACACCCATGGTCAATCCTAAGGTCAAATGGCATTATATGAACTCTCCTTGAGTTCCTCCATAATGACCCCACCTACTAAGTGCTAGAGGATAAGACCAATATGTGGAACTTCAAGTTGAGTAAAGAAGAGCTTAGAATTTCTAATGGTGACGGTGCCGTTTTCTAGTTCTCTAAGAATAGTCATGGAAATTCATATGGCTAGACACTAGGCTACTAAAAAGAACGACTAGACCTCAACCAAAAGTGAGGTCAACATTATCTTAAACTCTTTCCCAAGTAATCCTTCAAGTTTCTTTAAATCACTCACTCTCCTTACAATTCACTCCAAACTTACTTGGAATCTGTAGTGAAGAAGATATCTCTCACTTCTCCTCGTCTCCTCCAAATCCAAAGCAAGCCTCCAAGACTTTGTACTCTCTAGGAAGAATCCACTTCTCTACAAAAAAACTTCATATTCCTCTTCCAAAAGTTCTCCTTTAAATCTCCAGAAGTCTCTTTAAATAGAGCCCTAAAAACCTCCTAGAGTTTCTTTAAGCACCTCTTCAAAATTTGTCCAAATTTAATGGATCTTCTAGATAATCATCTCTAGCGCCTAGGTGTCAGATCAACATTGTCCTTTTTGCTTCATTTTACTCCAATTTGCTCCATTTTTATTCCATTTGCTCCATTTACTCTATTTAGTGTACCTACAACCAAAAACATAAAAAATACCATTCATTAAAGTGAAATATCATTAAAAATAGGAGTTAAATGTACATATAAAAGAAACATATTTTAGGCATGTCAAAATCCCCAAACTTGATTGTTACTTGTCCTCAAGTAACTTATTTCTTATGAAAAATATGTTAACATGTTTTAATATGTGGCAGTGGATTTCCTTAAAGACATTTATAGTTATATACTGTAAATGTGAAAGTCATCATTAGGAAGATCTTAATAATTCAGGTTAGAAATAAGACATAATAATATTTTGTAATCAAGTCAACGAATTCTAATTCTTCTATTCGTTTCAAAAATTAATTGTAGTTTGAAAATCATAGGAGTCCCAGAATATTAACATATATAATCTGAGAGAACTCTACTAGTAAAGATAAACAAATACTGTAGAAAATAAATGATAAAAAATGTAATTAAGTGTCTTTCTTTAAAATGATTCAAGTTAAGCTAATTTTAATTAGACATCCCCTCAAGCTTCTCCTCACTTTCACAAATACTTCTCTTTTCTTTCTTTCCTTTTTTCTTTTTCTTTTTCTTTTTTTTCTTACTTTCAGGATCATTTTCAATCCCTTATTTTATTTTTCTTAGTCAAGATTACTATATCTGGACCAGTCTTTAATGAATTTGAATCTTAAAGTTAAAAACTCATCACATTTCTTTACATTGATAATTTGCATTAGTTTTCAAAAATAATTTTTTATGGAGTCTCAATTCTTTATAGTATAGATCTAAGATTCTTAATATTTCAAAAGATAATTTCTTTCCTAATTTAAATATTTAAATTATATTCCTTTTCTCTTTTTCTTAATAACTTAATTCTTAGAACTAACCTTTATCAACAAAAATTTACTTAAGGCTTACCACAACATCTATACAATAAAAAAATATAGTTCTCTGAAAATAACACCACATACCTCATATTACTTTAAAAGGACATTTTCTTTGAATATAGTTTCATAAAAACAAATAAAATTATGTTTTTCAAAAGTTTTTTCTCCCTCCTGAAAACTTAAATTTTTCTTAATGGATTAAAACATTTTATAGTTGAAAAAGATAGAAGCAGAAAGAAAATTTTAAAAATGATATTTTATAAAAAGGGGTTTAACATGAAAATATGTAAGTATAAGAAGTACGTATACAATAGCAGTAGAGCCTAATTAACATGTATAAGGAAAAAAAGAAATTGTTAAGTACAGGAGTTTTTCTAAACATTACATGTAAAACAAGAGCAGTATAATAAAACAATAAGTAGTGAAATAACATATACAACACGTAGTATAAGCAACAAACAGTAATAAATCCAAATTACAACAAGTTAACAACAATATTTTTTCACTAAAGAGTTCAAGACATTTAATAATATAAATAAATACAACAAAACAAACAACAAATAACACAAAGATACTAATCCTCTTCATCATCTTCTTTTGTCTACTCATCAGTCTCCTTCTCCTCTTTGATATAGTCCTCTAGATGATAGACTAGAAACGGAGGACTGACTGAAAACTGAACATTATGATTTCCTTGCAGAAAACTCACTAGAGATGTATTCAAACTCATATCATAGTCATGTTTGTGTTTCAAGTATCTCTGGACATGATTAATCTTATAATCAATATCATTCACTTTGCCCTGAAGATATGCTATGTCACATGTCAAGTCAGATAATCACTGTGAAGATCTTCTAGAGTGGCATAAGATTGAGCAGCAGTATGAGAAGTAGATGGACTTGAGGTAGAGGTTGAAGGAATATCTGAACCTTCTCCCTTAGACCTCATTCCAACATGCAAGTCATATACCTGAATGTTGGTTCTTCTAATTGGTTTAAGAGATTGCATCTGTTCTTCCAAAATCTCATATCTTTATCCTGATTGCTTACATAAAGTAAAAAATCAGGGTAAGAAAACCTAATCTTCAAGTAGACTCACCTCTAGAAGAAATATTCTGATAAATTATAAATCCAATATTTACATGTTTCATCTTTTGAATGTAGAAATTCAAAGATGCTCTGTCCTTGGTCACCTCACTAAGATGATTAGAAGAAAGAACTCCTGTGATCCCCTACTTAATGCTTATGCACAGTATAGTAATAGTTCTGATGGTATTTTTCACTTATATTTCCTTATTTTGGAACAAAACCAAATACTTAATCCTGAAGAAAAATAAGAATTTAACTTTTTAATTTATATACATTTATATTAGGATACTGCGCAAGTATACTTATCATTATCAAGTAATATAGGACTTTTTGATTAAGAACTGAATATCGAACTCACGTGAAAGATTATGCAATATACACTTTTTAAGAAGTTTTTCTAGTTTTAAAAAGATAATTACTTAAACTAAAAACGATTTTTGCAGGAATTTAAAATTTAAATATTTTTGGTATTTTTAATATTTTAACGAAACAGTAACAACTTAAAAAAATAACTAAAATTTTTGTAGAAGAAAAATACTTAATATGAAATTACCTTTCTTCTTATCATGAATCAGTAATAAGTATAGGAATTCTGTTGTGGAAGCATGCAAATTGTGTGGTGTCAAATAGGAGTAATAGTATTCTTTACCCTTACTAAAGATGTGATAAAGAACATTGGCTAATATAAAGTTTGAATAGTTCTGAAGACAAGCTAGGCAGGGAAGATACTAGCTCTCACTCTAGAGTTCCCTCGATTCCCTCCACCTAGGGGCTAACATTCTCATATCAGAACCTAAAATAATAAACCAAGTTGGGGGCTTTAACCTGACACTTTAAAGTCCTCTACCTCTACACCCATCAATGAATATTTTCTTATTTATTTGCACTCAATCATATGAACTACATTCTCATTCATACAACCTCATTTGATTCTTTCCAATTGTTGACTGAGATAATACCAGCCCGGTTCTTACATGTTCTCACAACAAATTTTAACATCTAGATTGGTCAAATCAAGAAGTAAATGAAGTGCATGGATTTAAATCATCACAATTTCTTTCATCATTAAAGATCAATACACTCCACAATCCAAAACTTAATTACTTAACATTTTAAGAAGAAAGATAAAGAAAACTACTCAAAATCCATGGAGAAAACAAAAACACATTTTAGTTTAAAAGAAGAAATCATTGTCAAACCAACAATAAGTCTCGATTAAAACTAAATGTAGTCTAAAACAAAAGATAAAAACTAATCTCAAGTCCTCCACCAAACTCTTAAAGTTCCTTTGAATCTCTTCTCTTTTACAATCACTCAAAACAAAATAATAAAAAGGATAAAGTAAATAAAAAGTGGCTCCTGAAAATCTCTCCGAACTAACTCCCCAAAGAAGAACTTTCAAAACTTGCCAATATTTTCAGGGCTTTTTTAAGTCCTCTCTTCTTTCTTTTATAGTTTTCCAAGAGGTGCCTTGAGATCTCATCAAAATGCTTCTTGATTCGATGCATTTGCCAAAGAGACGCATCCTTTCTTGATAATTTTCATCCATGGTGGTTACAACCACCTTTTAAGCCAATGGGTGCCTCAAAAACCTCTTCGAAATTCATGAAAACCAATTTTACTCGTCTAGTAAATGCCACTGGCACTTAAGCGCGGGGTCTGAGTGCTTAGGCACGCCCTTCTCTATTTAACTGGCGCTTAAGCGCCGGATCTGGCACTTAGGCGCCATAACTCTTTTGCACAATTTTGCACCTTTTTACTCCAAATTTGATCCTTTTTCACTCCATTAAGAATTTTTTCCATTTTTACTTGTATCTGCAAGAAAAACACAAAAATACCTTCCATTAAAGTGTAATATCTAAAAAATAGGTATAAAATGTGTCTAAAAACTCTATATATTTTAGGTGTATCAAAATCCCCCAAAATTAAAATGTTATTTGTCCTCAAGTGACATTTCAATTTTTAAAAACTACATATGTATATACGAGTTTCCTTAGGAGTTACTAAAATTTAGATTTAGAAATATAGTAGTCCAATTTAGAAAAAATAATTAGTAAATGAGACCAACTTAAAGTTTAAAATTTTATGAAAATATGAGTTCCTATCTAATTCAAAAATATTGTAAGTTCTCTAAATTTAGATTTTAGTTCTTTTATTTTCTCTACTTAAAAATTTTTGTTAAAAAGAATTTTACTTACTATGTTATATTTAAAAGCTTAAGATTTTATCAAGTCTTATATTTTAAAAAGATCAAATGTAGAACTAATTTTTGATTAGACACTAATCCTCAAGCTTCTCCTCCCTTACATTTGTTTTTTTTTTCTTTTCTTTTCTTTTTTTTTCTTTTCTTTTTCTTTTTCTTTTCTTTTCTTTTTCTTTTCTTTTTCTTTTTTATTTTCTTCTTCTTCTTTTTTTTTTCAGGCAAGGATTACAATATCTAGATATACCTTTGATGATTTCGAATTCAACTTCTCCTTTCCAAAAGTAAAGTCTTGATATAAAATTTTTACTTATAAATATAATAATAGTTTGAAAATCATTTTAATAAAAGAAATTTAAGTATTAAAAATAAAAGTCTAAACTATCTAAATTTTTCAAAAATACAAATTTTTCTTACTAAAGGTAGTCAATTATATTAATCATTTTCTATACTAAAAATTTTTAACTTAAAGCTTTTCTTTTTTACATAAAATTTTAACTAAATTTTCTTACTCAATTCTAAAATCAAATATTACTTCCCTAATATAACTTCATATACATAATCTATTTTTCTTTTAAAATTTAAATTCATTTGAGAATAGATAAAATTCAAGTTTTGAAAATGTTTTTCATCCCTCCCCCAAACTTAATTTTTTTTTAACAGATTAAACAGTTTAGCATCAGATAATTATATATGCAGGAATGAAAATTGAAATAACATGCTAAAATAAACTTTTACATCCTAATTATACAAGTATAAAACTAAAGACTAGAGTAAAATTAATTTTGATCAAATTTTCTAACATTTTATTTTAGTTTAACATGTAGAGATTCAATAGACTTCTAAATAGTGGGTATAAAAGCAAACAACTCACTAACAAGATAAAAGAAAACTATATGGTAGTAGTTTCTGAATTTTAAAATGAAGATCTAAGCTAACAAGATTGTTAACTTTTACAAAAAATGACATGGAATTAAGTTATGTTCTAAACTAACCAATCAAAAGTACTAAAAACAAAAACAGTTACTACCCTCAAATTTTAAAAATAAAATACTATCTAACACAACAATCACAGCAACAATAGAACATAAAAATTCAAAAGAAAATATATAACATAGTCCACAACATCACATAACTGCATCTGTAGTAGTACTATATCACAGAGTCCATAACAAAACACAAACATAACAATACATCAAACCAAATCAAGTCCAACACATCATCTCTCATCTCTACTCCGCTCCACTCACAGAATCACCATTATACCATTTTTCTTTAGGCTCATAGTCAAGATAATGAGGATATTGAGGAAATACTACTCTTGGGTCACCTCTAATCAGGCCCTCCAGAGCTGGGTATAATTTCTCCTCAAAGTCACTCTTTCTCCTATTATACCTATTTGTATGCTCGACAAATTGTTCTAGATTTTGAACTTTATCGGCGGTGAAGTGGATATGAGTCATCAACTTCTGTAATAACTGCTCTTGAGTCTCAATTGACTCACCTCAAGATGTAGAAGCACGTGAAGTAGATGGTCTTGATGAAGATGCAGCAGACGTCTCTAACCCATAGCTCCTGAAAAATCCTCCTCTCTAGCCAAAAATGAAACGCTCCGAATAAGTCTTCACATTCACTTTTGTAATGGGCTTCAGACGCAACAGAACTTCCTCCCAACTACCATACTTTACTGCAGCCTACTCGCATAAAGAAAATATCAAGGAAGCAAATCTCATACCTACAGTAGTAGCAGCAGCAGCTGAACTAATGATAGTGTGATAGATCAAAGCCCCTATGTTGATGGGCTTTCCCTCCTAAATACAATAATTCAATGTTTCTCTCTCTCTGGTCACTTCACTGAGATAATTTATAGGAAGTAGACGAGCATATATAAAATAGTGTCAAGCCTTTGATGGTGCACACAACTTTGACGTTACAAAATTCACTCTCCTCTCATTTGTAATATTCCAAAGTCCTCTTCCAACAGTCAAATAAGATATGATCTCATCTAATTCCACTATCGTAGGACTATAATTTGCATAAAAACACAAAGTCTCCAGTGGTAAATGGTAAGACAAGTTGATTACCTTGGAGTAAAAGGTACCAACTTCCCTCGAACCATAACTCGATCATCCTCAACCTCTGGGAGATTTCATAAAACTCCCTTACAAAAGAAATTACAGTGACAACAGAGAAACAACTGAACTATTCCCATTGTCGGCAGACAATCAGGTCTTCCACTTCTCCACCTGGACTCTTAAAACATTGCTCCTGAATCTATTTTTGTGACTGTAGAGCGTCACTATATCGATCCTGAGCTTTTGAACTAACAAATTTGCTAGAATCAAATGGACTCTTTTTTTTGCTCCTTTTCATTCTTGGTGCCATTCTACAAATTTGATAAATTCCAAAAATAACTTTAAAAATTAAGTTTAAATCACTAAACTAAACTTTCAAAAGCGCTAACTAAACCTCTTAAGCAATTTTCATAAATTTTTCTTCACTTTTCACCATGAATAGTAAATTTTTTAAATCTTCCAAATGTGCTTAAAATATATGGTGAAAATCCAAAAATTTTTCATTGAAGTAAAGCTCTTACCTCAAGGAAATTGGATCTAGCAAACCTCACTTGATTCCACAAAGAAATCTCTAAATTTCACTTGCCCTAGCCCTCAAAATCGCGAACTTGAGTTGGGAAAGACGATAGGAGGCAATAAAAATGGCATTTTCTGACCAAAAAATCATTTTTAACTGTTCGCAAACCGGTTTTCGTGAACTGGCGCTTAAGCGCGGGTAAGTGGCGCTTAGGCGCCTGCCTCTCTGGTTGGCTCGCGCTTAAGCGCGAGATGTGGCGCTTAGGCGCCAGTGCACAATTTTTGAAATTTTTTATTTGAAGTAAAATGCACTATTAGCCTAAGTAAACCACCCCTAAATGGTCTCATAGCACTTAAATGACTATTTTTACTTCCTATAACTCCCTTCTCTCTCAAAATTCTCCATAATAATTAATTCAATTCAAGGCTAAAAATAAAACAAATTTTCACAAAAATAAACTTATATTAATTTACAAACAAGTAAAAACACATTTAACACTTAGTTCTCTCCCCAAATAGTTTTGGATGAGAAAAGTTTCCTAAGTACAAAACACTTGATACACATTTACAATTAAACACATAAGTGCCACAAACACTAAACACAAGACATAAACACTAACAAAATTAAAATCATGACTCCAAACACACAATTCCTAACACTTAACTTAATGTCACTCTTCATTAGAAGGAACGAATTCTTGTCTCTCAGTAGTCTCTCCAGGAATATAGAGTTGATAAAACGAACGATGGTGACAAGCTCTAATACTATCATCTTCAATCCACTTTTGCTTAAGGAACATCGCCTTACCTGCTTCCTCTACATAACTGGTATGGCTGAATTGCATCTTAAGTTTCCACCCAATATGTTCTAAATGAGCATACAATTTAAGCACCTTAGTCTCTAATACATATATAATATTCTACATTTGGTTGATCTTCTCCAATATCCCTTTAATACAAACGGCTAAGAAACCATTATACATCTCCTGTGCACTTTGACTAATGAACTTCTCTCTCATGGATTCTTCCTTCTTCTTCAAATCCATCTCCCATGAAGACATTTTCTCTAAATCTCTGACTTTCTCAGACTTTTAGGGCTAAAAATAATTCGGGGTGAAATTTCTTCACAAACCGCATCTATTTATAGGCCTAATTCCCCCTCATAACTTCTAGGCATGACTAGAAACTGCCAAGACACGTTTATTCCAACTAAATTGCAGTTACACCTTCTAGAAATTGAAATTTACACATGTGATTAAATTGCCACGCTTAAGCGCCAGTGCACATTTTTGCACCAGTCAACTTAACGTCAAAATTCTCATTCTAACTTGTATAGGTCACTAAATAAAGTCTAAAAATCATTACTAGCACATAATAAATTCAAAAATACTACCCTAAATTTCTTAATCAGGCTAAAAAAAATAATCAAAGAAAAAATACACTGATAACTATGGGTTGCCTCCCACAAAGCATTTGGTTTGACGTTGTCAGCCCGACGTAACCAGTGCTCATTCTGGTTGACCCAACATGATTCCATCATTATATTTATGTTGATTCCCTATATAACAAAGTTTCAGTCTATGTCCATTCACTTAAAAAATTTTCTCAAAATTAAGATCTTTAATATCTACAGCTCCATAAGGATAAACTTTTATCACAACAAATGGGCCCATCCACTTGGACTTAAGTTTGCCTAGAAAGAATCATAACATTTCATTATATAGCAAACTTATTGCCCTGACTGAAAATTTTTAGTAATAGTCTTTCGATCATGCCACATTTTCATCTTTTCCTTATAAATCTTAACACTCTCATAAGATTCATTCCTTATCTCTTCAAGTTCATTTAATTGTAACAATCTTTTCTCACCAGCATCTTTTAAATTATAATTGAACTCTTTAATAACCTAATATGCTTTATACTCAAGTTTAACTGGTAAGTGACAAGCTTTCCCAAATATTAGCCTATATGGGGACATTCCTATACGAGTTCTATATGCAATCCTATAAGCCCACTAAGGATAGTCAAGTTTGAGTGACCAATCCATTTTTGTTGGATTCATATATTTTTTCATAATTCTTTTAATTTTATGATTGGATAATTTAGCTAAACCACTTATCTGAGGATGAAAAGCAATAGCAATCCTATGATTTATATGATATTTCTTTAATAACTTCTCCATAATAGCATTTCTGAAATGACTTCCCCCATCAATAATGATAACTCTCGGCATCTCAAATCTACAAAATATGTTCATTTTCAAAAATTTTGCAACACTTTGAGCATCACATCGAGGTAAAACAATAGCTTCTATCCATTTGGATACATAGTCTACTGCTAATAGAATATATTTCTGAAAGATGGTATAAATGGTCCCATGAAATATAATCCCCAAACATCAAATATTTCAACTTCTAGCATATAATTGTGGGGCATCTCATTTCTTCTGGAATTATTGCCTACTCTTTGACATCTATCACAAGTTTTGATATAAGCATTAATATCTCTAAAAAATGTAGGCCAATAAAATCCAGATTGTAGAATTTTGTATGTTGTTTTATCAACACCAAAATATCCCTCAAAATCAGAATTATGACATTTTTGGATAATTTCATAGCTTTCTTCTAATGGAACACATCTTCGAATGATCAGATCCTTTCCTTATTTATATAAATATGGGTCATCCCAAAAATAAGTCTTAGCTTCAGAAATAAATTTCCTTATTTGTTAGTATGTCATCCCATAGGGTTTAAGATCACTAACAATATAGTTCACATTATCGGCATACCATGGAACACACCACTCATTTATAGTGAACAATTTTTTATCTGGAAAATATTCATTAATTTCTTTTTTAAAATAGAGTGGTTTTTCTAATTCAAACTTGGACAAATGATCAGCAATTTGATTTTCAGTTCCCTTCCATCTACTATTTCAAAATCAAATCTTGTAAAAGAAGAATCCATCTTATAAGTCTCGGTTTAGTATCATTCTTTTTCATTAAGTACTTAATAGCAGAATGATTTGTATGCACTATACAATGAGTTCCAATCAAATATGATCTAAATTTATCAAAGGAATATAATATTGCTAATAACTCTTTTTTATTTGTTGTATAATTAATTTGAGTTTCATTAAGAGTATTACTAGCATAGTAGATAACTTTGGAAATTTTATCATATCTTTGTCCTAAAATAGCTCCAATAACATAATCACTTGCATCACACATAAGTTCAAAATTTTTTTCCCAAATTGGTGAAACTATAATTGGTGCATTAATTAATTTTTCTTTTAATAATTTAAAAGCTTTTAGTCATTCCTCATCAAAATTAAAAATTACATTTTTCTCCAGTATGTGATATCTATAATGGCAAAAAGACTTAGCAATCTTAGAAAAGACCTTGATATATCGCCTGTAGAATCTAGCATGTCCTAAAAAATTCCTAATTTCCCTTACATTTGTTGGATGAGATAAATTAGAAATCACTTGAATTTTAGCAGAACTTTCATACCATTTTCTGAAATTTGATGACCTAATACAATTCATCCTACTACCATAAATTGGCATTTTTCCCAGTTAAGGACTAAATTTGTTTCTTTACAGTGCTTAAAAACTTTAAATAAATGTTCTAAACATGAGTCAAATAAAGTTCCAAACACTGAAAAGTCATCCATAAAGACATCAATCCCTTTTTCAATTAAATCACAATAAATTACCATCATACATCTTTGAAATGTAGCAGGGGCATTACATAAACCAAAGGGCATTCTTATAAAAGCAGTAGTACCATAAGGACAGGTAAATGTTATTTTCTCTTGATCCTTAGGAGATATTTGAATTTGGTGATAACAGGTATATCCATCCAGAAAACAAAAGTATTTATGCCCAGTTAGTCTATCCAGCATTTGATCTAGAAAGGGTAGTAGAAAATGATATGTCTCAGTGGCAAGATTTAATTTTCTATAATCAATGCATATTTGCCACCCTGTAACTTGTCTAGTAGGTATTAACTCATTATGCTCATTCACAGTTACAGTTACTCCTCCTT
>NEWO01000832.1:44128-108783 GCA_003013225.1 Phalaenopsis aphrodite
ATATTTTAACGAAACAGTAACAACTTAAGAAGATAACTAAAGTTTTTGTAGAAGAAAAGTACTTAATATGAAAATATCTTTCTTCTTATCATGAATCAATAATAAGTATAGGAATTATGTTGCGGAAGTATGCATGTTGTGTTGTTTCAAATATGACTAATAATATTATTTACCCTTACTAGAGATGCTATAAAGAACATTGGCTAATTTAAAGTTTGAATAGTTCTAAAGACTAGCTAGGCAGAGAAGATACTAGCTCTCACTCTAGAGTTCCCTCGATTCCCTCCACCTAGGGGCTAACATTCTTGTATCAGAACCTAAAAAAATAAACCAAGTTGGTGGCTTTAAACTATCACTTTAAAGTCCTCTAACTCTACACCCATCAATGAATATTTCCCTATTTATTTGCACTCAATCATATGAACTACATTCTCATTCATAAAATCTCATGTAATTCTTTCCAATTGTTGACTGAGACAATACTAACCCTGCTCTTACATGTTCTCACAACAAATTTTAACATCTGGATTGGCCAAATCAAAAAGTAAATGAAGTGCATGGATTTAAATCATCACAACTTCTTCCATCATTAAAGATCAATACTCTCCACAACTTCCATCAAAAACTTAATTACTTATCATTTTAAGAAAAAAGAAAAGGAAAACTACTCATAATCCATGGAGAAAACAAAACAATGCTTTACTTTAAAAGAAGAAATTATTGTCAAACCAACAAGTCTTGATTAAAACCAAAAGTAGTCTAAAATAAAAAGATAAAAACTTATCTCAAGTCCTCCACCAAACTCTTGAAGTTCCTTTAAATCTCTTCTCTTTTACAACCACTCAAAACAAAATAACAAAAAGGATAAAGTAAATAAAAAGTGGTTCCTGAAAATATCTCCAAACTAACTCCCCAGAGAAGAACTTTGATCTTTTATAGTTTTCCAAGAGGTGCCTTGGGATCTCTTCAAAATGTGTCTTGATTCGATGTATTTGCCCAAGAGATGCATCCTTTCATGATAATTTTTATCCATGGTGGTTACAACCACCTATTAAGCCAATGGGTGCCTCAAAAACCTCTTCCAAATTTGTGAAAATTGATTTTACACATCTAGTAACTGCCACTGGCGCTTAAGCACAAGGTCTCGGTGCTTATGCGTTGCCTTCTATGTTTAACCGGCGCTTAATCGTCGGATCTGACGGTTAGGTGCCAAAACTCTTTTGCACAATTTTTCACCTTTTTGCTCCATACTTGATCCTTTTTCACTCCTTTAAGTATTTTTTTCTATTTTTACTTGTATCTGCAAGAAAAACACAAAAATACATTCCATTAAAGCGCAATATCTCAAAAATAAGTATGAAAATGTGTCTAAAAACACTATATATTTTAGGTGTATCATCGTACAGACATAAAACAGTGTCGGGCCTTGGAGGGTGCATTTAACATTCAGTTAGAGAAGTTTACCATATGATTGTTCTTAATTTTCCAAAATCCTCTTCCGTCAGTCAGAAATGCTATCACCTCGTCCAACTGTGATTTAGTAGACTTAAGTGAAGAATATTCACAGTTCATAACATTTGGTAACTTGAATAGAGCATTGATGCGCTCAAGAGTAACTTCCACTCTCCTTCCTCGAACATAAACTTGATCATTATAAGCTTCAGGTAAGCTAGCGTAAAATTCTCAAACAATAGAAATTACTGCTATTGTGGTGAAGTAACAGAAACTTTACCAGTGTCGGGCTACAATTAAGCTTTCAACCACTCCCCCATGATTGAGAAAAGCTCTCTCCTAAATTACCATTTTATTCATGAGGAAATCATTATACCTAATTTGAGCCTTCATATTAAAAAATTTCCCCAAAGCAAACTCAAATCTTCCTTTTCCTTGCTTAGTTTTAGGAGCCATAATCTATTAAAAATCCAAAAAAATCCACATAAATTCCAAATAATATTCTTATACTCCCAACACATTTTTTTAAATTAAGAAACTTTCTACCATGGATTCATCACTCATTTCTTCCAAAAAATTCAAAATTTTGGCACATGAGCAATGTGAGAAAAATCCATGGTGAAAATTAAAATTTTTTGCATTGAATTGAAGCTCTTACTTTGAGGAGAACAAACCTGAAGTTTTTAAGTCTAGAATTTTCCCCCAAAAACTAAGATTTGAGAAGCCCTAAGAAGTCTGCACACTGTTTTCATGAAAACTAGGAAGAAGAAGGTGACGGTTTGGGTAAAATCAGGTTTTAACCCAAATTTTTGGTTTAGCTGAATTGGTGCTTAGGCGCCAATTATGGCATCTAAGAACCAAGCTCTCTGGTTTCTGGTGCCTAGGCGCCAGATTTCAGTGTCTAGGAGTTAGTGCCCAGATTTGATTTTTTTAATCAATTTTCATAATGAGCATTGCACACCAAGGAACTACGATACCTAATAAGCCAAATTCAACATATTTAAACAACGTTTAACACCTAATTTCCACAAAACAAAAACAATCACTTATATTTAAATATAAATCCAATTCTCATACAAACACTAGTATACATCACTCACAACCTTTAAACACAAATTCTAAAATTACTTGTAGACTCTTAAGCATTCAAACACTCTAAATAATAGAAAGCCTACAAGCACACCACAGAGCTAATGCTCAACATAACCAAACATTTTCAAACACACATCACAACAACAAGCATGCATAGACGCAACTACAAAAAATCCACTGCAAATTTTCATCAACCTCACTATTCACTTCTCTAATATCTCCAAGTGATTGATGCACATACAAGTTGTAGAAGGGATAGTTTGGGAATTCCTTGAATTCTTTGTTGATCTAGCAATTATTTTTGTACATCTGAACTTGTGTATCATGGACTACGCCAGCATGATCCGACTGTTGTTTCATTTTCCAATCCAGATGATCGAATTGATCAGTGATGTTACTGATCCTGTTATGATTCATTGATATCTCCTCCTTTATATTCCCCACTACCTCCAAGATACTAGCTAAACAATTTGCATGTTGAGATGTTAATGATGTGGAAGGGCATGAAGACTGATCCATATAAAAACTTCTTCATGCACTGCATAAGGATTAATGTTGTCACACCTCAAAATAGACAATTCCATAGGCTTCCAAGGAAGAGGTATTATATCCCAACTTTCATAAGGGATCTGGAATTGACTATTAAGTGAGAAAATAACTTTTGGGTGTCCAAGCCCAGTCATCGATCCATTTAGTGTAACTCCAAGGATGGATTTATAAATAAGTGCCCCCACATCAATAGGTCTTCTCATCTGAATATAGTAATTAAGGATTGCACTTTCCTTAGTTACTTCTTTAATGTTCGTGGTAGTAAGCAATTTGGCAGAAATGAAAAAGTACCAAGGAATAGATGATTAATTTAGTCTTGCAGTATAAAAAACTAACCTTGGAATCATTTCTAAATTTCCAGCATTCATCGCTATTCATTGGGAAACTGTAGATCTCACTCAAATCATCACTAGTCTGAGTAAAGTTAGCAAATTAGCAACTTGGCATGCCATCAATTAAGAACAACTCATTGATTCTTGGAGTGAAAGGTACTAACTTACGTTGAACATAAACCAATCCTTGATTTAATCCATAAATATTTGCATAGAATTTTTTTACAATAGAGATCACAGCAGCAGCAGTGGTGTAGCAAAACACTTCCCAATGCCTCTGCTCAATAATTGCCTCGATATGCCCTCCATGCATGATGAATCCTTTATCTTTTATCAATTTCTTCTTCACCAAAGTCCTATCATGAATTCTCCGTGCTTCTTTGCTTATGAACTTCTTATGATCAAGGACTCCAAGAGTTGAACTTGTCAAAGCATTGCAATCCATGATTATTGAAATTCAGTGAGATCTCAAGACTTCTATCACTTATAAACCTTCTAAAATGGTGAAGAACAAAATGAATTGAAGGTGTCTGGGGTTTATAATGGTAAAAATCGTCTAAAAAACTTAAAAATTGCTCAATTTCATGATTTAATAACTATGGTGCCTAGGTACAAGGTTCTTTGTTTTATGGTTCCTAGGCACTAGATTTTGTTGCCTAGGCACCAGTGCGCAATAAAACACTGGTTCGCCATAGGTCCAAATACATGTCTTAACCACCCCTAGGTCTTGAATTATATCATTTTAAGTAGTAACAACACATGTGCGACTCTCAAACTCAATCAAGTAAATACACACAAACAAATTTAAACCAACTAAACTCAATTCATTCTAATAACTATGGGTTGCCTCTTATAAAGTGCTTGGTTTAACATTGTCAGCTCGTCATTCATATCTTACTCTGGTTGACCCAACATTAGGATTTCATTAGATATAGACCTATTTCCATCAAAATAAGGTTTCAACCTATGTCCATTCACTTTGAAAATTTTATAATTTTTCATGTCCTTGATATCCACAACACCGTAAGGATAAACTTTTATAAAAATGAATGACTCCATCCACCTAGACTTCAGTTTCCCAGAAAATAATTTCAATCTTGAATTGTATAGTAAGACTTCTTATCCAAGTTATAAAATATTTATTAAAATCTTTTGATCATGTCATAATTCCAACTTTTCCTTATAAATATTTGCATTCTCATAAGATTCATTTTTTATTTCCTCATACTCATTCAACTGCAATAGTTGTCTCTCACCAGCATCTTTCAAGTAATATTAAATTATTTGATAGCCTAATAAGCTTTAGCTCCAATTCTACTGGTAAGTGACAAGTCTTCCCAAATATGAGTTTATATTGGGTCATTATTATAGGAGTTATATATGTCGTCCTATAAGCCTATAATGTTCCATTCAGTTTATCATACCATTCCATCCTATTACCATATTTTTATAATTTTTTCCAAAATTCTTTTAATTTATTGGTTGGATAATTATGTTAGATTGTTGGTCTGAGTATGATAAGTAATTGTAATTTTATGTCTAATACCATATTTTTTAACTAATGTTCCAATCTTCTTATTCTTAAAATGACTCCCCCATTTGTAATTATTACTCTCAGCATCCCAAATCTACTTAAAATACTTCTCTTTAGAAATTTTGCAACACTTCAGGCATCACAACAAGGTAAAGCTACAGCTTCTATCTACCTTAAAAAATAGTCCACAACAACTAATATGTATATATTTCCAAAAAATGGTATAAATGGTCTCATAAATTCTAAATCCCAAACATAAAAAGTTCAACCTCTAAAGTTACACTGAGGGGCATTTCATTTTTTCAAGAAATATTACCTACCCATTGATATCAATCACATGTTTTCACATAAGTATTAACATCTCTAAATATCATAGGCCAATAAAATTCAGATTGTAAAATTTTATGTGCAGTTTTATCAATCCCAAAGTGTCCCACTAAATTAGAATCATGACATTTCTGAATAATTTGTAGAGTTTTTTCCATATGTACAATCTTCTAATTATTTAATTTTTACTTTGTTTATATAGATATTGGTCATCCCAGAAGTAAGATCTTCAATCATGCTTAAATTTCCTTTGTTGTGGACATGTAAAACCATAGGATAAAAAGTGACTAACTATGTAGTTAACTATGTCTACATACCACTAAACACGTCCTTTAGTTATAGTATATAATTTTTCATCAGGAAAATATTCATTAATTTCATTTTCAATGTAATCTAAATTTTTATGAACAAGCCTAGATAGATGATCAGTAATCTGATTATCAGTTCCCTTCCTATCTACTACCTCAAAATCAAATTATTTCATCAGAAATACCCATCTGATTAACTTTGGTTTTGCATCCTTCATCAACATCAGATATTTAATAGCTGAGTGATTTATATGCACTATACATTTAGTTCTAATAAGATAAGACCTAAATTTATCAAAAGCGTATATTGTCAATGATAACTCATTTTCTGTAGTAGTATAATTAATTTGAGGTTCATTAAGAGTTTTACTAGTATAATATATTACTTTGGAAATTTTATCATATTTTTGCACCAAAATAGCCTCAATAGCATAATCACTCGCATCACACATCAACTCAAATTGTTTCCTCCAATCAGGTGAAACAATAATAAAGGCAGTGAATAATTTTTCTTTTAATAGCTCAAAGGCATTTATGCACTCCTGATTAAAATCAAATCAGACATCTTTTTTTATAAAAGTTGGCATAGCGGCTTAGTAATTTTTTAAAAATCTTTGATTTATCACTTGTAGAAACCAGCATGTCATAAGAAACTCTTAGCTCCTTTCACTGTACTAGGAGAAGGTAGTTTATCAATAACTTGAATCTTTGTTGGATCTACTTTCATACCATTTTTAAAATTTTTATGTCCAAGTACAATTCCTCCTGCAACCATAAATTGATATTTCTCCCATTTGAGAACTAAATTTGTCTCTTCGCAATGTTTTAGTACTTTTTCTAAATGACTTAAAAATGATTCAAAAGAAGTACCAAACACTGAAAAGTCATCCATAAAAACTTCTATTCCTTTCGCAATTAAATAACCTAAAATGAACATCACACATCTTTGAAAAGTTGCAGATGCATTGCATAATCCAAAGGGCATCTGTCTAAAAGCAAAATTCTCGTAAGACTCATAAATGTGGTCTTTTCTTGATCCTCAGGAGCTATAGAAATTTGGTGATAACTAGTATATCCATCCAAAAAGAAGAAATATAGGTGCCTCAATAGTCTGTCTAACATTTTATTCATAAAAGGTAAATGAAAGTGATCTTTCCTTGCGGCGACATTTAATTTTCTATAATCACCGCCCAATGACTTGTCAAGTAGGAATTAATTCATTATTTTCATTAACAAATACAGTCACTCTCCCTTTCTTAGAAACACGGTGGATAGGACTAACCCAAGCACTATCTGAAATAGGATAAATAATTCCCACATCTAACCACATCATAATTTTTTTCTTAACAACTTCTTTCATTATAGAGTTTAGCACCTTTGAGGATTAGCTCTCCGCGTATAATTCTCTTCCATTAAATTTTAGTACATACAGTTGAAGGATTGATTGCTTTAATATCAGGTATCAACCATCAAAAAGCTTTCTTATAATTCCTTAAAATTTCCATTAATTTATGTTCTTTATCTTCATTTAGGTATGAAGATATTAGAAAAGGTATTGTAGATGAATTTTCTAAAAAAAACATATTTTAAATGCATTGGTAGAACTTTCATATCTAGTTCAAATGGTTTTTCCATTGAAGAACTAAGAGATTTGTTGTTTTCACTCGTGTCCAATAACTCAAAATTTTCCTGAACATAATTTGTATCCTCATTAATATTTTCATCTTTCAGATCAATATCTTCTTCAATCTCACTTTCTTGTTGTTCCAATTTATCTTCATAATGTTCCTTAAAAAGGTTGCTACTCTATTGATTGGCAAGTTTCATTCTAAAACATTCATCCTCTCTTCCCTTTGTTGGATATTTCATTGCTTTTGATATATTAAATTTCACTTCCTGATCATTGACTCTCATGGTTAACTCACCTTTTTGCACATCTATCAAAGCTCTTCCGGTAGCAAGAAAATGTCTCCCTACAATGAGTGGAATTTCTTTATCTTCCTCCATATCAAATACAATGAAATCAATAAGAAAGATAAATTAATCCACTTTTACTAACACATCTTCTATAATCCCCTTCGGTTAATTAATTGATCAATCAGCTAAATGAAGAGTTACGGAAGTAGGCGAAATCTCTCCTAAGCCTAACCCTTAAAAATTAGATAGAGGCATACAGCTAATGCTAGCCCCTAGACACATAGAGATTCCCCATAAAATATCTCTCCTATTGCACATGGAATTGTAAAGCTATCAGGATCTGTTAGTTTATGAGGAAGTTTTTTTTCTGATTTATTGCACTACACTCTTCAGTGAGGGAAACAGTCTCATTACCTATAAACTTCCTCTTCTTATTAAGAATATCCTTCTTAAACTTTACATAGCTTGGCATCCATTCCAGAGCTTTAGTAAATGGAATATTAATAGTTAACTTCTTAAATATTTCTAGAAACTTTGAAAATTGTTTATCCAATTTATGTTGTTGAAGGCTTTGAGGAAATGAAGGTGGTTGTCTTTCTAAATTGATCTTCATTGGAGAAATAGATTTTTCTAGGTCTTGAGGAATATCTTCATCGAACTTTTCAATGTAGTTTTTCTCAACTTCAATATCTTTTTGAATTCTCATCTCTAATTCTCTTTGAATTTTTAATTAGACAACTTTAACTTGTTCTTTGTTCTGGTCTTTAGGATTAATTTCAGTATTACTTGGAATACTTCCCTGAGGCCTATTGCTAAGGGCATTAACAAATTTTCTCAGTTGATTTTCCATATTTCTAATTGTTGCTCATTAACATTGTAAATGATTACCCATGCGTAAAACCAATCCTTCTATGGACAACATCTTCTTTTTAATTTTTTTATTACTATTAAATCCAGAAGGATAAGTTGGTTTATGGTTAGTACTACCCTAGTTGTTTTAGTTTCCTAATAAGTTCACTTGATAGTTTTATTATTGTTGGTTAGCGCCATTAGAATTGTCATTCCAGTTAAGGTTGTGGTGGTTTTTCCAACCTAGGTTGTAATAGTCAGAATAAGGGTTGTTTGTTTTATTGTTAATTGCATTCAAAGTATCAAATGTAGGAATGTTGGAATCAATCATTTGTCCAAATGAATTTTTCTAAATCACTTGAGGAGTTTGAGATAAATTTGTTCCCAATTGATCTAACTTACTTGATATTGCAGCTACTTGAAATGTTAACATAGAAATAGCATCAGAATCATGAACACTACTATTCTTTTAAGATTTACCCATTCAGAATGCCATTAAAAATTATTTGTAGACGTTTCTTCAATTAAAGAATATGCGTCATCAAATAGTTTTGACATTAATGATCCACCACCAGCAGCATCAATAATAGATCTAAGAGGTCCTATTAATCTATTATAAAATGTTTGAATTATTAGTCAATCGAGTAAAGAATGGTGTGAACACATCCTAAGAAGTTCGTTAAAGTGCTCCAAAGCCTAGTATATTGATTCCCATTCAAATTGATAAAAAGATGTAATATCATTTCTAAGCTTAGTAGTCTTTAATGGTAGAAAATACTTATCCAAAAATTTCTGTGATAGGTCACTCTATGTTCTAATAGATCCCAATCCTAATGAGTTTAACCATATTTCAACTTTATCCCATAAGGAAAAATTAAAAAAAGCTTAAGTCTAAAAACATCATTAGAGACCATTATATTGAAATGTAGCACAAAATTCTAAGAAACTTGCAAGATGTAAGTTAGGATCTTCGGATGGAGTTCCACCAAATTAGTTATTTTGTACCATCTGAATGATAGCATGTTTTAATTCAAATATGTTAGCTTCCACGGCAGAAGTTTGTCTACTTTGATGAATTTCATCTACCATAAGGTTAGCATAATTTCTTAATTTTTTTTTCATACATTCTCATCAATTTTATTTTCTAAATTATTATGTATATTATTTACTATTTTTTGAAAATTATGAATTTGTTTTTCTTTTCTAATTTTTCTAGTAGTTCACTATATCTCATAATCTTAAGGTATTAAACCTTATTCTGCACTACGCATACACTTTTTAAAGATAAATAATAAAATAAGTAAAACACACTAACTAAAATAGTAAATGTATATCTCTTTTTTAATATTTTTAAATACAAGCACGTATATAAAAACAACACTATAATTTTTCTACAATTAAAAATTAAGATTTTCCTAAGTAAAAAAGGTTTCGTTGCACTCCCCGATACAGCGCCTAAAACTTGACCAGACCTACCATTACTCAATTATTTAAATTTACTTAATGACCAAAAGCTTGACCCAATTAATATTTAGCGGCTAGTGTGCAAAATTAAATATTATGTGAAGATGATAAAAATAGTTTACACACTAGGGGTACTACGCAAGTGTATGTATCGTTTTAAGTAATACAAGATTTTCTTTAAAAACCCCAGTATCGATCCCACGGAGATAGCCAAAACTCTTATAAAATTTACTATAATAAAACTTACTTTTAACTATAGAAACTTTATATAGGAATATCTAATCCTATAGAATTAAAGGAATGTCAGTATGCTAACCAATTATAAAATGTAAATGCAAGACGATCTAAAATGGTTTTAAAATGCAAATTTATCACTACTCTAAAGTAATAATATATGAAAAGTTCAAATTTGTATAAAAAATCATTCCCCTTACAATGAGTTTATAATTTGTGTAGGAAAATAATTTTAAAATATAACTGAGGTATTGTGTCAAGCAGGAGCAATTATATTCTTTACCCTCTATTAAGTGCATAAAGAAAATTGGCTAATCCAGAGTTCGGCCCCTAAACTCGTGGTTAGGCTGGAAGATACTAGCTCTCACTCTAGAGTTCTCACTTCCCCCCACCTAAGGGCTAACGTCTCGCTTTAATTTCCAAACATTTGGACCAAATTAGGGATCTCCAATTCTAAAATATTCAATTCTACACTCATTAAAACTTTCCCTATTTATTTACAATTAACCTCAATGACTGCATTCTCATCCATGAGGCTAAATGTGATTCGTACTATGCTGGAATATAGCCCATTTAGGATCACTATATTTTACAATAAATTTTAATAAATCAATTGGCCAGATAGACAAGTGAATGAAGCATAAAGTTTGAATCATCACAATTTATGAACTTTTAAAAGCATTTCTAGTAAACTACATTCCTACACATAATCATTCCTTATTGAAAAGAGAAAGATAAAGGAAACTACTCAGATCTCATGTGGAAGAAAAAAAAACACATGGATTTATATATACATTAAAGTTTACAAGCCAATAAAAAGTAAAATAAACAAAGTACACAACTTATCTTAAACTCTTTTCCAAGCAATCCTTCAAGTTCCTTTAAATCACTCACTCCCCTTACAATTCTCTCTGAACTTACTTGGAAACTCATATCTCTCACTTCTCCTCTTCTCTTCCAAATCCAAAGCAAGTCTCCATGGATTTCTTCTCTCCAAGAAGAACGCACTTCTTTACAAAAGACTCCCTTTTCCTCCTCTAATAGTGTCTCATTTGAATCTCTAGAAGTCTCTTTAAATAGAGCTCTCAAAACCCTCAAAAGTTTCTTCAAGCAACTCTTTCAAGTTTGTCCAATTCAATGGATCTTCTAGGTAACCATCTCCGGTGCCTAGGTTCCTGGCTCTCTTTTGTTTGGTGCTTAGGCAATAGATCAATATTGGTCTTTTTACTTCATTTGACTACAATTTGCTCCATTTTCATTTCATTTGCTCCATTTACTCTATTTTATGTACCTACAACCAAAAACTTCAAAAACACCTTTCATTAAAGCACAATATCATTAAAAATAGGCATTAAATGTACAAATAAAAGCAACATATTTTAGGCATGTCAATTATCAATGTAATTAAGCCCAAAAGTTTCAACCAAGTGGAAAAATGTATAGAGGCTTTTGGTTTTAGGATTTTGAATGGGTTAACTTCTCAATTTTGATGAATTAAGAGGATGATAAGTCTTAGTTATATAAAATAATCAATAAAATATAAAAGCCCTATGATTAGTTCACCTAACATATGACATTTTCCATAAAAACATGCATGTAAAAGTATTTTAAATTTACAACAGGAAGCATACATATAGGCTCTTAACTTTGACATGGAAAACATAAAAGACATGAAAACATGTACAATTTTGTATAAAAAATATCTAATTAAAATGTTACTACACAAATAAACTAAACGTTTATGCTTTTATGGATGAAAATTTCAATTTGGAAGAATTAATCATATAAACATGCTAATTAGATAAAATGGTATCACATAAGCATGTAGGAAGACAATTAAAGCAAAGGCCAAATTTATAAGCATGAAATATGGTAAATTTTATGAATTAACATCAAATACACATGTAGGAAGATAATTCAATCAAAAGCCCACTATTTTGAATTAAAGAAAAAACATGAATTTAAAAATTTTGTAAAAAGAGTGGTGAATTTTTAAATTAATTACATAAATACATGAAGAGATAAATTGTCTTGAATTTGCATGGAGAAGAATGTATTATACCTTGCCATGGAATTCCTTACTTAGGGCTCTTCCTCTTCTTTGCATCCTTGATACTTGAATTATCCTTGCTTTGTTTGCGAATTGATGGAGAACTTGCGAGGATTTCCTTGTTTTGGTCTCTTGCTTTTCTCAGTTTTGATGAGGAGGAAGAGGAATTTTGTGTGAGGGATGAGAGACAAAGGAGGGGATTGAATGGAAGAAGGAATTCTTATCTTTGGGGGTTTGACCATGGGAATATGGAGATTGTAGGGTTTTTATTTAGGAAGAAAAAGAAGTTGGGATGAGGGTGAGGGGGGCGTGCGCGGGGAACGTCTATGATGAAAGGAGGAAGTTAGGTTTAATATTGTGTGGTAAGTATTTCATTGATCTTGAGGGAAAGAGGAGAAGTTTGTGACAATTAGAATGTATCATTAGGATTGATGAGGTGGTGTCGGGAGAGCGATACACCACAAAAAATTGTTCAATTTCTCATATATTTTTAACGCCTATATTTGGTCATTTTTTGTGAAATTGCACTTTAAAGAAAGCTATTTTCATATTTTTGATGCAGTTATACTCAATTTGGGGATTTAGATTAAAAAGGAGCAAAAAATGATGAAATATGGAGCAAAAAATTCAAATAAATGCTCTGGCGTCGAACGGCGCCAGTACACCTATATGGAGCATGACCAATGCCGAATGGTGCTAGACGGTGCCAAAATGGTGTTGAGATGGTTATTTCTCAAATGCATTGAATTTGAACAAATTTTGAAGGAGTGTTTAAGGGAACTCTTGAATTTTTGGCCACACATTATTTAATCACCATTTTTGACAGAAAACGAGGGTGAAGGAGGAGAAAAGAAGGAAAGAAAAGAGAGCAAAACTTCCATACTTAGATTTTTTTTTTTGAAAGATTTAGAGAGATTCATCGTTAAAAGTTGTTAGAAGAAAGGGAAGATGATAGATTTCTTCTTCATTGCAATCCCTAGAGAGGGGTTCATATCATTATAAATAGAAGGAAGTGATTCAAAGGAACTTCAAGGGATTTGCTTGTGTAGGAGAGTAAGATAAGTTGTTTACTTAAATTTTGTGTTGTGTAGACTTGTTTCAATATATATAAATCCATGTTATGTTATTTCTTCTTCATGAATTCTGAGTAGTTGCTTTGTCTTTCCCTTTACAATAAGAAGTAATGATGTGAAGAATCAATAGTTGTTTGAAAATGATGTTAATTTCTTAAATTGTGATAATTCATAACTTTATTTACTTTTCAATCTGACAAATTGATTGTTAAAATCTATGCAAAAACATAAGGGTTGGAATGGCCATGTTTCAGCATTCAAGTAGGGATCACACCTTAATGTCATGGAAGAGTGAAGTCTCCATGGAATTGAGTGTAAATAAATAGGGAAATATTGTTTGATGGGTGAGAATTGGTGATTTTGGGGTGACAGACTAAAATCAATAATTTGGTTCAGATGTTTAGAAACAATATGGTGAGAATTTTAGCCTTCAGGCGAGGGAGAAATGAGAGCTCTAGAGTGAGAGCTAGTATCCTCTCAGCCTAACCACGAATGTGGATTCAAAACATCTGAATTAGCCAATGTCTTTTATCGCTTGACCATAAGATTAAAGGATATTATTACTCATATTTGTCACATGCAATTATTAATAGATTTGATTCTTCATTAGTTACAACCTTATTGTAAATGGAAAAGATACTTTCTTAAATTTGAAACCTTCGTTAAAATTACTTTACCTACTATAGTAGATTTAACTTTTAAGTTTGCAAAATTAGCATAGTATATTTAGTTTTTTTAGACTTGCATTTCACATTTCACTTTAGTTATCATATTTATAGTTGTTGTAGTTCTTATATTATCTATTTGGGTCCTTTTAATTAAGTAAGAGTTTAACCTTCTCCCTGTGGGATCTTTACTTAGGACTCCATTAGAGCCTTATATTACTTGAGCAATACGTCTACTTACATTTACGACCTAGTGAATATAAAATATTGAAAACACATTTTGGGATTACAAAAGTAAAATTATTCGCAAATTAAGCATAAGGGTTTGAATCTTTAGAAAAGTTGCACACACTAGGTTTCACACCATTAGAGGGTGGTTAGATTAGAGAACAAATGCACTGTAAAGATTTATTGGTATTTTGGTAATTTAGGCCAAATCAAGTGGATTTAATATAATTTGGCAAAAACAATCATCAAGAGAACAAAAGAAGGAATTCAACAGTCCAAACCATTTCAAATATAGAGTTCTCTTTCCTAAGATGTAGCTATTTTGAAGTTTAAAGGAGCTTATTATTCGTGGTTAAGGTCAAAAAACTATAACTTTGATAGAGAAAATTTAAATAAATTGAATGTTCCATTTAGTTTTAGCTAAATCATGCTTGATAACAAGATATGAATTGTCAAAGTATACCCCACCGTAGGAGAGAGAAAATTATCATTCTTGAAAAAAAAATTTTAATTTTATTGATCCAAGTTGTATATTTTTGAATTTAGAAAAACTTCTATTGATTTCAAGAACTATTTTGAAGTCATGTTGAATGAGGTATGATCAAGTTATCATTTTATTATTGAAATTATTATTTTCTCTCTCCAAATTATCTTTTGCTTAAAAGGTGCCCAAATGAGGTTGGAATTGAGTGCCAAGGGACTCATTTGAATAACTTCAATGATACAGATGCAATAGTGAAGTATGTTTTAAGAAAATAATAACTCATTGAAAAAATTTTACATATGACCATTTTCATGCATGGAACTCTGTGCATAATTTTATGTAAAACATTGTCCAATAACCACCAAACTAGTTTACATAGATTTCATGCAGGAATATGAAGACCATGCAACTTACAGAGTGGAATTGGGATCATTGGATTGACCTGTCGAAGAAAACGATGAAGTTAGGATTTTTAATGATAATCATTGTGGATAAAAACTTGAATTGAAGAATTTCACATAAAATTTATTCTAATTGACCATCAAACTGATTTGCATGGTCTTTATTAGTGATAATAACCCTCATGCAACCTTCAAAATGAGGTTTTTGAGTCTTGCAATAGTTCAGGAGAAAAAAATATTGATATCAGGGTTTCGGCGAAGATCAAGCCCAAGTGAAGTCCACTTTAGCTTAAGGCAAGAAATTATGTTTAACAAAAAATGAGGTCAAAATGTATATGACTTACATAATGAATTTTATCCAATAAGGAGATAGATTATATCTAGTCTTTGATTCTTTATTGCCAAATCTTATAAATTGTAGGATGTTATCTTTCATGCATTTTGAATTGAAAATTTAAGCTATTGAGCTTCTTAGAAAAGGAATTCTCCAAGAAAGACTTATTCCATGTGTTATGCCAACCATATTAACTTTTAAGAAAGAAAAGTCTTGGAGGAGCTGCATTAATAGTAAAGCTTTTAATAAGATGATGATCAAGTATGATATATAGTTCAAGAGCTTGTGTGATAATTATTTTATAAAGTTTAATCTAAAAAAAAGTTTCATTAAAATTTAGCATTAAGCATGTAAATGAAATAAAATCTTTAAACCTAAAATGCACTATATGAATAACTTCAATCACCTTTTGGATTATCTAGTGTACCAAACACATTCATGAAGATGATAAAAATTATGTTAAAATTGTTTATTGCTTACTTTTGATTATACCTCATAACTAATGTATATATAGTTTATAATCTTTTCACAACTTCTCAACTAAGACTTGATCATACTAATGTTAAATCATTTATTAATTAGATTGCTTCTAACTCGTTTATAAATGCCAAGTGTTTTCGTAGCTTGACCATATGTTATATAAAATATATTAAATACTCCAAGAAAATGATTAACACATGTACAAAATATGAGAATGTCATCATCAAAAATAAAATATGAAAATATAAAAAAAAATAGTCAATCACATGAACATATAATAATTTTTACATGATTTGATTAAATCTTATTTCCGCGCTTTGGTATTCATGACAGTTATAATTCATGCATAGTTTTACATTACTTCTTAAAAATAGAGAAGCATTTACAACACTTTTATCCATGGACACTCAAACAACTATATAAAATATAGTATAAAGGAAATATAATAAATGGTTATGATTCTTGTAGGCATAGATGGCCAGATATGAAGAAGTTAAGCTCAATAAAATTTAAAAAGACCCACTAATCTTACATTAACATAAAAGCACTTCTCTCCAATTAGTATCCTTATTTTACATAGTAATATTTTCAGTGAAAAGTGTTGGCTATAAGAAATAAAAATAAGAAAGCAATGGTTCTTAAAATGGAAGCAACAATAGAGGTTTATAAAGATAAACCCTTATGATAATATATATCCTTGGTAGTTAGGATTTCTATTCTTCAGTCAAAATTTATAAAATAACTTGATTATATATATATATATATGACAAACAATTTAATAGTGTAGATGAGAGCTAAACAAGAATATTAAATTGCAATTTCAAGCCCTTAAATCGTAACAGGCAATAACACAGTTTTAACTCGAGGACCTTGATCGTTTAGAAGGAATGAAAGTCATTTACACACAAGGAACAAGAAAAGTGCGTCTCTAAACAATTTAAAGCATGCTGATGAAGAAACAAGGACAAGCACTTTACTCGCATAAAGCAATACTTTTCTAAAGTAATCGCAGATTAGTTCAAGCAAAAACAGACACTTTGAGAAGGACAAGATGCTCTACATGGTATATCATCCTGAGATTCAAAAGGGATCATGACACAAAATAAAGACAATAAAAGGGTGATCCTTATCTATTTAAAGAGTGGCTCTCTTTTTCTATTTTATTTTGCTTGATAGTACAAACACTTCTAAATTTAGTTTGCGGTTTGAGGATTCAACAGATGCCCAATGAAAAGCACAACTCCAGTCTTGTCTTCTCTGATCACAAAAAGAAATGGATGATCAGCGACGAAGTCCAAAGGTTCACGTGATATGAAAGCAGATCTTAACATAACCACAGCAGCAGTAGCAGCAGCTGCTTCAGTTCCTTCCTCGTTCACTTCCACAAAGGATTTGTGATGAATTGAAGAGATAGAAAGGTTTCGTCCCACAGATGAATCCAACATTTCTGTCAGCTCAGCATCCACACCGAAGGCCGAGACCAAGCCCAAGGCTTTAAGCAGATCGGATGCCTCGAAACCGAAGGAAATTTTGAATTTTGGAATTTTGAATTTTCCAACTTCAACCTTCTGATGAGGAATATGGTGGTTCAAGAATCCTGATTCAGAATTCAGCTTTTCTGCAAGATTAGAGAGGCCGTCTCGAGCTTCTGGCAGGAAAATATACATAGAGAACTGCCTCTCATCCTCACCTTGCTTATAAGGCATTCTGAGAACTTTAAAATCATCGTAAGCAGAGATATACTGCTTCACTTTGGTTGTCATAAAAGGAGCTTGAATAGTTCTTCCATCAAGTAGAAAAAAATCAGCTTCTTTGGTTTGAGATGCATCAAACTTTACATTCCAGGGTCCTTTGAAATAAAGCGCATTTCCAAGTACAAGTCTGGTCATATTATTCACAGATCCAGATGGAAGAAGCTCATTGATAAGGCCACCGGTTAAGTTTTGAACCCAGGAGTTTACTTCTTGTCTAGCTTCATCAGCCTTCGTTAAAAATATAGATGGTTAAATATAGCCATAAAGTTTATAAAAAATCACATAACTATATGAAAAACACTTCAATTTTAGAATAATAAAATAAATAAAGTACTAGGGACAGGGTTGTGATCCATGTGACTCATCACCTTTGCTGTCTTGCTTGCAATTTATTAGGCCCTGATCAAGAAAGGATCAAAACTCTAAAACAACGAAATATGGATGCTAAAAGCTGACGTGTGCATCAAATAGTAAAACGTATCAGGTGATCATGACCACGCATCAGACTTGGTTCTATTGCAACCTGACACGAGGAAGCCAAGAAAGAGTAGGAATTGATATTCTTCTTAGGTAGATGCCGAGAAGGGCACAAGGGGGGAAAAACAATGGATTTAACATGCAACTATTCTTTTATGGCTAGTGGTTTACACACTGAGATGGGAGACGTAGGTCATTCATATATATCTATTTCTATATATATATATATATATATATATATATATATATATATATATATATATATATATATATATATATATATATATATATATATTCCAACAGGCAAAAACAATGGATTAAACTAGCAACTATTCTTTTATGGCTAGTGGTTTATATACCATTATACAAGCCTCCGGCCACCCCTAATGTGCCTAACAATTCGAGAGGGTTCAAACCCCCGACTTGAGAAGTGTTGTACCGCGCATGTCAACCAACAGGAGGGGGTACGCGGCACAACGTAGGTTATATATTTATCTATCTATCTATTTATATGTATACGTGTGTGTGTGTTTGTAAGTGTGTCTGTGAGACAACATTAATTTTTAATTGCATAACAGCTGAATTTAGGTTGGGCAACAGATTTGTGAAAGTCCTTATAAAAGTTGTTTAGGATCAATTGAGCATCTATCATAATTACTAATGTGTGATATCAACAACATTATATTAGTCATATTTTTTAGGCTGTGTTATAATTAGGAGAACATAAGTTCTAATAGCCTTATGAATGGGCTTACTAGTAAGGCTGCAACCGAAGTGTTGGATGAGCTACTCGTCGCTTGTGTCGATAAGTGCTTATTAATATTCATTTCATTAACTATTTGAACATGTTTGAATGCTTTTATAAATAAGTGGTAGTTAAATGAATAAACGTAAACAACTCTTTGTTTGATTCATTTATGTTCATGAACAATACTATTTAAAAACTGCAATAAATAATTTCATTTAAACTCATGAACAAGCTTTGAATAAGCTCGAGTTAAAGCTCAAGAATAAGCTTGGTTAAACTCAATTTAAAGCTCTTGAATAAATTATATTAAAACTCAATTAAAAACTTAATGAAATTAAATTATCAATTATTAATTCATAATATAAGATAAATGTTTGTTTGATTAGTTATGATCGTTCTAGTGGCTTATTTAGTAGCTCGTTCATCTATAAACTCATTTGTTTCTATAAGTTCAATAAGTAGTTAGCTTATAACTCAATAAGACTCGCTTGATTAAAAAATAAGCAGCTTAATAATATTACTCATTAATTTATTTGATAAGGCTTATCTGGTTAAAAACAAATAGCTTGGTAGTGCTACTCGCTAATTTACTTGAAAAAACTCATTTGGTTGGAATCAAATAACTCGATAACATTCATTTTACTTTGATAAACAAGCTCTTTGATAATGGCTTGATTAGCATCACATGAACAAAATACAAATCGAACTCAAATTGGGCTTGAATAGTCATAGAAGCTCAATTCGAGCTCAAGCTCAATTTTTATAAAAATAAGCTCAAGCTTGAAGCACAGTTCTGCTTGGCTGGGCTCAGTTTTTTTGCCGATCTACTAGTCATCTTCATAAGATTATGAAGAAGAATAGTTGCAATACTAATGGTGTTGAGTCAATTTGTGAACTTTTACTTGATCTATATATTTGTAGGTGTTTCTTTGATAACTTGATCATGATTTCAGAGATTTTGCAAGCAGTGAGATATCAAGATTAGAGCCTGCAAATCTTAAAATCGTTAGGTCTTGTAAACTTTGATCAGGCTCTTTCAAGTTGTTTTAATTTTGCTTTTATAAAGATATTCTTTATGTTTGAAATAGGATGGAATGCACAAAATTTCATCGTTTTTATCTTCATTTTCAGGGTTAAAATTTCATCATTTTTATCTTCGTTTTCAGGGTTAATTTGATTGCCTGATTTATGTATCAAGAGACCACAAACTTCTAAATCATCTAAAATGCTTGGGCTTTGGTAGCATGGATCTAAAATTTAGTTCTCTTTGCCACCCTTATCCAGTATTGGCAACACTTAGATGTTTTTGAAGAAATGGAAGAAGAATGTCTAAGGTATACAACAAAGTCTTGTAAAATTGCTGAGAAAGACATAATATCAAAATTCCTTCTTATCCTAAATTAAAAAGTTGATGAAGTCCAAAATAGGATATTTAGGATAACCAAGATCACAAGAAAAATGGTTCTAAATTCAATCCTATTGGTTCTCAAACTTTCCTACAATCTTTTCTAAAATCACTAAATATATAAACAATGCAATTAAAATTTTTCACTCGTTATGAATTTTAAGACATGATCTAGAGAAGAACAATTGACAATGCTAAGAAAATGATAGACTAAACATCTTGAATTTGTAGTAAATTACAAACAAAACATGCTCAATATACATCTTATTTTAAAGAAAGCACAATTATAATATAAAATCATCATACCAACTTTCTATACCTTCAAAAATTTTTCCCTTTGTTCTTAAAAAATAAAAATCACGCATCAGTCCAATGTGAAATTTATCCACAAGTCAAACAAACAAGAAACATGAATCCAGACTTTTCATATTAAGTATCTCAAGGTATTGCTGTTGTTCATATTGATATTTAGAGAGCACATCAAGCACAAATATCTCCACATTTCGGTGTTTCATATTATTTGTTAATAATCACAAAAAATGAAAAGATAAATTACTAACATGTCATAATTTTAAAATATTCCATCATTACATATAAACCTAGTTTAGAACCCAAATACAAGCCTTCAGGACTAACAATGGAAGATAATACTTTGATTCTATTATTGGAAGCTTTCTACTTCAACAAGGAGATTGTTCACTAAAATTGATGTATTAATATTTATCAAAGAACAAAAAGGCAACTTTTGTAAAGTTACTAAACCCAGTATGATTATAAGTAATAATCCAAAGTAATATTGGGGGAGATTATCTTTACCTTTCCATATCTCATTAATATATGCTATCAAGAATTCTAAAATTTAAAAACCTCATCACATTCATATCAAAACCTCCCCCATAAAAAATTCATCTCCACGATTTTATTAAAATCTTTATTTGTTCCGTTTTACTTCACATTACTCGTAAAAAGGAGAAGCCCCAAAGTTATAAAATATGTTTTTACTACCTACTCTTCAAATGAACGATGATAAAAATATTACTCCCTTATTACTAAAAAAAACACAATGGTAACATTCTCTAAAAATTACCCTTTTTCCCCAAAAATTACATTCAAAGGGAGAATCCCAACTCAATGAAAATGAATTTTGTATGAATATTTTATCTTATTTTATTTAAGCCTGAATATCTCTCTAAATAACACAAATTTCACTCCCCTAACCGCATTGAAAACTTCGACAAGATCACACAAAAAGAGACATCCAAATGAATTGTCTATTCTGTGTCTAGATAATTCAATTACAAGATAGATCAAAGAATTCCTACAAAGCTTAAACAAGGGCCTAAGCCAAGCTTGACTTTTTTTCACAAGGTAACACTGATTCTAATCTTAACATGATAACTACCTATGGGAATGTTACAAGGACTTGCACAAAATAATTGATTAGTGAGTAAATCCATGCAGCATAAATGTGCTGTATATTAAAACTGAAATATGCTTTATAAAAGAGAGATAAAAAAAGAATTTGCACTCCATTCATATTCATAACTACGCAACTTGTAGATATTCTCACAAAAAGTTTATTATGGAACAAATTTCAAAAATTAACAAGAAAAGTAGGAATGAATATTTTTCATTTATTCATTAGAGGGAGTGTGTGAAAATAAATTATGCCTTAAAACATTCCTAAAATTGCCCCAAAAATCTGTTGGCAACCTCCCGACCGGCTAATGCCTATGCCAGCTGCCTGCCTAGCTCACGCCATAAGTTCCTCCCAAGAAGTACCTTTGTCAGTTCTTTGCCTGCTGCTCAGCCCATCATCCAACCGATTTCAAGTTTTCTGTAGCTATTCTGCCTCCTCTCCCCTTCCTTACTCTCATAGCTAACTCATTAATCCATAGGATCACTGTTGTCACATTACCAGTTCATGAATTGGCCTATCATAATTAGTAATTTATTTATTTTTTAAATTATTGATATTGTATATTTCTTAATAGGAGCTATCCTAGCTTTGTATAAAATCATTTTATAAAAAAACACAATAAATTATCTCAATTTCAGGTGCAAGAAAAAAGATTTGTGGTGTACGCCTCGCATGGAACAATTCAGGGATACATCTTAGTTAAGCGAAGTGAGAATTAAGGCTCCTTTGATGAGGTACAACCTCAATTTGACAAGATACTAATATTATTTATTTTTTGTTTACAAGCCTAATTGCCTTTATAATTTAAACCAAAACCTATTTCATTAAAGAAAAAAAGAACACTAAAGCCATGAGTCCCCTGAATGAAAATTTCACATACACACACGGATGATAGCCACATGCTATATAAAATCCTGCACACATGAGGCCACTGTGTAATTATAATTAGATACTCTCACGTTATAAACTTAATATTTTCGATTGTGTCACCGTGGCAACCATTGTGCCACCACCATTACCCTTAATGCCACTATTGTGTCGCCATCACTACCATTAACGCCATTCCTTAGTATTCACCATTGCCATGCTACCGAGTCCTTAATTTCTTCTCATCTCTTATTTCTTTTTTTATTTACTGACTCACTTTTCTTTGATCTTCCTCATATACTATTCTTTGCTTTGAATGAGGCTTTTAATTTAAGATTTATAAGAAAAATTTTAGAAATTTCGAAAAGCTTTTAATGGAATGTGTGGGCTATAGTTAGAAAATATTTGGCAAGAAAGCATAATTTTCACATACCAAATATTGGGAGTAGAAAGAAAATATTTGGCAAGAAAAAGAAAAAGCAGCCAACCAATATGCATGAACAACAACCCTAGTTTATCTCCCCTCTTATAACCCTCTCCCCAAAAACCTTCCAACCCCCCCCTCCCAATCTCCTAAAATTTCTCCTCCTTGAATATGTGATTAAGGCTCTCGTGGAACCCACATGCTTCTTGATTTCCTCTATCGCATCTCCCTATCGTCCCGCCTCTTCTCGCAGAATTGCCCTGCCTGCCTGCTATTGTGGCGAGTCGGTTGGATGGCTCTCAACCGGTCCAAGAGGAACCGGTTCATATACTGATGTAACTATAGTCCCCTCTCAAAGAAGTACGTTATCCTCAAAGTGGAAGCATGAAAACAGCTAGTGGATCACCTCGTAAGACTCCGACGTTGCGTCGTAGTCTGGCAGCCCTTTCCACTTAGTCAATACCTCCTTTGCTCCCTCTATTCCTCGACGCACTCATTCGACCTCTAACGAATCCAGAATCACATCCAAGCCCCCCCATCAGCATCGATGGTAGTGAAGACGGAGGTGTATGATCTCCAATCGAACGTCTCAGCTATGATACATGAAAGACCGGGTGTAGTGCAAACAATATTGGTAACCTCAAACGGAAGTCCACTGCCCGATATGTGTCATCACCTCATAAGATCCAAAGTATCGCAATAAAAGTTTCTCACTCCAAGCCAATGCCTTCTGTCAGAAGGGTGATCTCAGCTTCATGTAGACTATGCCCAGTGGTTCAAATTGCACCTCTCTTTTATTTCCATCCGCTTTTCTCATCATTATTTGTTGGGCTCTCAGTAGATGCCCCTTGAGCTCTACTAATATCTTGTCCCTCTCCTCCAAGTATTGATCGATGTTGGATACCATTGCAGTGTTATGCCCAAAATTGTGAGATAGATTCCGCCCATACAATATCTTGAAATTGGTGGTTTGTGCTGCTGTCTAGAATGAAGTATTTTATCAATATTCGGCCCATGCAATCCACTTGACCAATAACTTCGGGATATCAGATACAAAATAGCGCAGGTACATGTCCACACTCTTTTTGAGCACCTTTGTCGGTCCATCGGTCTAGGGATGATATGTGGTGCATCTCTTAAGGACTGTGTCTTGCAATCTGAACAACTATTTCCATAAATGGCTGAGGAACACCTTGCTCCTATATGATACAATCGATTCTGCCACTCCGTGCAAACGAGCCACTTCCCGGATAAACGCCGCCGCAACTGAGACCGCTGTATAGAGATGTCATAAGAGAATGAAATGTGCAAACTTAATTGTGATGTCCCTCTCCTCCAAGTATTGATCGATGTGGGATACCATTGTAGTGTTATGCCCATAATTGTGAGGTGGATTCCACCCAAACAATATCTTGAAATGGGTTGGTTGTGCTGCTGTATGGAATGAAGTATTGTGCAAATATTCGACCCACGCAATCCACTAGACCTATAGCTTCGGCGTATCAGATACAAACAACGCAGGTGCATGTACACACTCCTATTGAACACCTCTGTCTATCCATCAGTCTGTGAATGATATGCGGTGCATCTCTTAAGCACTGTGTCTTACAATTTGAATAGATCTTTCTAGAAAAGGCTAAGGAACACTTTGTTCCTATCTGATACAATTGATTCCAGCACTTTGCAAATGGGTCACTTTCCGGATAAACGCCGCTGCAACTGAGACCGCAGTATAGGGATGCCATAAGGAATGAAATGTGCATACTTACTCAAGCGATCCACGACCACTATGATCACCCTGAATTCTGACCATGGCAACCCCTCGATAAAATACATCACCACTTCAGAAATCTTTCCCGATGATGCTAATGGTTGCAGTAACCCTCCTACTGTCGTAGTCAAGTACTTGTGTCGTTGGCACATATCACATTTTGTCACCATGTCCTCTACATCGTCGGGCATCCCCATCCAATAAAGCTCTGCCGCTAGAAGAATGTAGATTTTCTGTACACCTAAGTGCCCCTCGATCACACTACCGCCAAACTCCTGTTGTAATCTGGAAATATGATCCAACGCCTTGGTTAGTACAAATCACCCAAGGTGGAGCAGCTGATGCCCCCTCAATGCATATCTTGGACGATTGTTTGGATCACATAGTAACTCAACTATTATCTTCCTCAGCTCCTCATCATGTTCACTTTTATGCCTCAATGCTTTGCAATCTATGACCAAAGGTACCGAAAGGACCTTCAACTGGGGCTCCTTCACCTTTCTCGACAATGCATCAGCTACTTTGTTCTGGCGAGTACTGAATCTCGAAATCATACCCCAGCAGTTTGGATAGCCATCTCTGATGCTCTTCAATCACCATCCAATGCTCCAGAAGATATTTAAACTCCTCTGATCTGTCCTGACCAAAGTAAGTCCCAACAGGTAGGGCTGCCACTTCTATATGACCAAGACAATCTCCATCAATTCCTACTCATATACTGACTTGAGCCTCGTTTTGGCCATAAGGACATGGTTGAAATAGGCAATTAGTCACTGGTCCTGTATGTGCATTGTTCTGAAACCGTATCCTGACGCAACTGTTTCCACCACAAATGGTTTGCTAAAATCTAAAAATGGTAATACCGAAAAGCTAGTCATGGCTCTCTTCAAATGTTCAAATGTCAGTATGGCTACTTCCCCCATTTCAAATTGTCTTTCTTCAACTGCTTCTTCAGTGGCAATGTTATCCTGTCATATCCTCTCATGAACTTTCGGCAATAGCTGGTGAGACCCAAGAATCGTCTTAACTCCTTCAAACTCCTTGGTAAAGGAAAATCCACCAAACCTTGATCATGGACTTATCCACTGTTACCCCCATTCTAGTCACCACATACTCCACCTGTAACTTCGCAAAAAAATATATCTTCAATTTGGCATAAAACTATTGCTCCCTCAATGTTTCGAGAACAATCCGCAGGTGCCCCACATGCTCAATTTTCTGTACGACTGTAGAACAAAATCGCATCAAAGAAGACCAAGATAAATTTTTGAAGGAAATGTTGAAAAACACTATTCATGAGGGATTTGGATGTGGTTGGGGCATTGGTAAGGGCAAATAGCATCACCAATAACACATAATGTCCTTCATGTGTCGTGAACGTTGTTTTTTGCGCATCCGTTGGATTCATCCCGATCTAGTGGTATCCTGACTTAAGATCAATTTTTGAGAAAAAGATAGCCCCATAAAGCTCATTGAGTAACTCATCGATCACAGAAATTAAAAACTTATCCAACACCGTCTCCTTGTTCAAGACCTAGTAATTCATGCAGAATCTATAACTATCATCTTTTTTATTTACCGACAGGATGGGACTAGAAAAAGGGCTCACACTAGGTCTGATAATCCCAGCCTAGAGCATCTCTCAGATCAACTTTTCTATCTCATCCTCCTGAATCTGAGGGTACATGTATGGTCAAACACTAACAATAGAAACGTCCTCCTTTAATAAAATAGATTGCTCGTGGTCCCTCAGGGGTGGTAGCTTACTTGGTTGTTGGAAGATGTAGATAAACTACTGAAAAAATTGTTGGACCACTTGAGAAAACTCTGCCAACTCTGAATCTCGAATCTCCTCAATGCTCTGCAACTCCACCAAGTACCCCATCCATACTCCTCGTACTGACTTGCCCGTGATTTTAAGCGACACAATAGCTTTGCATAAACTAGCATCTCCTCTCAACATCACCTTCCTACTCTCCACTTGGAACTATGTCAGGAACTTCCAATCCACTTTCATCTCCCCAAGCATCCTCAGTCATTTCATCTCCAAAATAACATCTATGCAACCCAAATCCAAATGAAGTCCTCCACCGCCCTATAAGCCATGTAGTGTCAGAATCAACCACTTGCAAATTCCTCGATTCTTCTCCACCTTAACTGTCCCCACCATGATGCCAAAACTCCTTGTAGTCACCAGCTCTAATCCTAGCTTCTCCGAGACCTGATTTGAAATGAATTTATGGGCGGCACCGTTACCTACCCCTATTCACCCTTCACCTGCATGGTGTGATTCAGAGTAAATCTCACCACCGAATTGAGAGACACCTACGCTACATCCAAATGCAGATGCACTGCATCCTCCTCCGATTCCTCACTTTCTACCTCCTCATGAACTAAAAAAAACCTAAAGAAAATGCTCTTTATAGTGGTGGCCTGGGGCATATTTCTTGTCATAGCAGCAACATAATTTTTTTGCTCTTTTATCCTGCACTTCTGCATTGGTGAGGCGCTAGAAATTACCCCTTGGACTCTTCCTCGTATTCTTCTCCTTTGGCATCTCTTTCCGAAATGACACCATCTGGACCTCGGTGTTATGATTGTCAAGGCGCACTTGTAGAATCCTCTGGTGTTGCCATCTTAGCTGGTCTTTTTCACTTGTTTCTTATTTTCGTCATTTGTGTGAGCTCCATCATTTCCTCCAATCCACACAATCTCAAGGGTTGGATGGCTGCTTGTATGTTTGACTTTAGGCCTTCTTCCAGTCCTGCTGGAAAAATACCCCTCAACCTTCCCAACAAGAGCTCATACTTATCCCGACATTCCGTAAACGACCACTCCTAAGTCAAAGCATAGTATTGCTCGTGTAGGTTTCCTTCCCGGATGGCTCAAAAACGTCCCAACAAGTAATCCTTAAACTCTTGAATATGTCTTCCATTCGGCCTTTAATGGAAGAAAATCTATCATTCATGGTGTTGATCCTCTCTTCCATTCCTGAGGTGATTTACCGAAATTCTCCCTCCAGTATATCCACTTTCTTTGCTCTCCCTCCAAACTCTTGTTCTGATACCATTTTGATATGATCCGGAACCAAAATCAACAAGCAGACAACGAATAAATGGTAATAGATAGATGGAAAAACTCAAACAATAGCTGCTCTTACAAAAAGCAAGAAAAAATAAGCACGATACAATGATGACCCAAGAGATAGATCGTCTCTCCCACAACCCTAGACGCCGCTAGAAACACTACAAGAGAAAGAGAAAAAACAGCTAACCAATATGCATGAAGAAGAACAACCCATGGTTATCTCCCCCCCCCCCCCCCAAAAATCTCCTTTAATTTCTCCCCCATGAGTTTATAATTAAGGCCCTCATGGAATCGTCTGCCCGCAGATTCCTGATTTCCTCTGTCGCAGCTCCCTGTCATCCCGCCTCTTTTCGAGGAATTGTCTGGTCGATCTGCTCTTGTGATGGGTCAATTGGATGGCTCTCGACCAGTCCAGGAGGGATCGGTTCATATACAGGCGTAACATCCTTTTTTAAGGATCTAATCCCTTTAAAAGTGGTGATTTCCTCATCCAATTTTAACATGATTCATTTAAAATATTCATATTATCAAAGCCTTGAATCCACTTTTATGTTTGGATTTAGGACTTAGATATTAAAGAAGGAATCGAATGATGCTGAAAAGATAATTAAATATATTAAAATGACAAGGTCTCAAATAAAAACCACATTCACGTCGGGTGATTGATCAAATATAAAAAATGAATAAATGATCTACAACACTATTTTTTTAAGTCTAATCAAGCATTAGACTATGTGAAGGATGCATATAATATGTCCAAATTAATTAATAAGGTTATGACAAAGGTTGGAGAGCATCTTGTAGTCAAAGCTATTATTAGTAATGCAATTGTGTACAAGGCATTGAGAAATAAATTGATGGAGAAAATGCAAAATCTTTACTGGACTCCATGTGCTAAAAATTGTACTGTAATACCTATGAGAGTTACCATAATATAAGAAAGCTTTTAATAAAGGTAAAATAATAGAGAGTTTATTTATAATCATAGTTGAGTTTTGTTCTTGTTGAAAAAGTTCTCTTAAAAAGAGCTCAATAAATCTGCAACCACTAAATTTGCTATATTGTACTTAACTTTATAAAATTAGATTGTTAATGGGTCAAGGAATCTGAAAATAAATGTTGAAGATTATTTTGAATGAAAAATTCTGGCTAACTGTAACTCATCCTATCACAATTACCAAGTCATTGGTTCATGTCTTAAGAATTGTAGAAAGACCCGTTATGATTTTTATTTATAATATTATGGATGAAACAAAAATGTTGATAGAAAAAACTTAAGATAAGAAGAGTGATTCAGAAAATTTGAAAAGATATAGATAAGAAATGATAACTTCAATAGCATTGATATATACAAACAATTAGAGTTTCTAAAAAAATAATATCAATATGATAAAAACAATTTTACTAATCCAAAGATTAAATTTGGTTTGCGCCATTGAATAGGTAAAATGATTGTTCAATTCATCAATAGAGAGATGGAAGGCTAATCTCAAAAAACTAAATATACTATAGAGAATCATTAACCTGGTAAATGTTTTATAAAAACTAACTTATATTTCTTATTAATTAAGTATTTAAATTTATATGTTATGCTCATAGAGATATTTTTTTAAAAAAAATTAGTTGAATATTTGATTTAATTTGGAGATGAAACTATTAGGTTTCGCAATCAAAATGTTGGTTACATGCTTGTCATTGAGGTGAGAATGAAATTAAAGTACATATAACCAAATTCATACCAAGAAAAGAAATAATCTTAAAGATGAACTCATTAGTTTACATAATGTATAGCAAGAGATTAAAAAGGGGGATTTACATGCATACCACACGATTATTATGTACTTACATATCTATCACTAAATTCTGAAATTTACTTGCATAACAGCCAATTCCTTAAGATCAAATCAAAAGAAACACCAATATTAACTTTTTTGAAGTAAAATGCACCTTTTCATGCAAATGTTGTAATGTGAATGTGACATTAAAGTGCAATATAATTAAATATCAAAGTTTAAATGTTAAATATGTAAATATATAAAAATGGATATTATTTATATATGTATATATAGATATATATATATATATATAGAGAGAGAGAGAGAGAGAGAGAGAGAGAGAGAGAGAGAAAGAGAGAGAGAGAGAGAGAGATGATGAAAATCTCTTAGAAATAATGTGTCATTGGGTGAAGAATAGAATGTGGAGAATTAAAATAAACACTTATGAGAGGAAGATCTCAAAATTAACCTTTTTTTTTTTGTGAGGTACAAGTTTAGCACAAATCAATAATAGAGTGATAGAAGGTATTAGTATAAACAATATAAATAGAAAAAAGAATCATTAATATAATCACTGATTTAAATAATATTCTAAGTGAACTTTATTGATTAATGAAGAAAATGATCGATACTGAAGATGACGAAGATTGGAATGATATTAACGCAACCGAGAATGAGAGATGGGATAAATCAATTAAGATCAAAGATGATTCTATTAAGACCCACTAAGTGATGGAAGTGTGGTCTTTGCTTATCCTACATTTATTGCTTGTGTTCCTATTTTTCGTAGAGTTCAGATTTATTATTTAGTGCTTCTATAATTTTTTTATGATCTTGCTTCACCTTATTTTGGAGTTAGCATGTTACTTAGTTTTTTATACTTTTCATTAATTTACTAATTTCATTTCGAGGCTTTGGCCTCAAAACACCAGCAAACTAACAACTTGCCCCACAAAAAAAAAAAAGCTCAATATTCGCTTGTGCAATTTCAAACCCTTAAAAGCCATCTTAAAAGCACATTGTACATAACCATAAACACGTCAATTCTAGTGAACGTATATGATGTCTTTTGTCCAAATCATTACCACTCATCTTAGACAATCATTCTTTTAGTGCAAAAAACAAAATTCTATGCAACAAAAAATTGCAAGCCTAACTCTTGTACATAATGAAGTTTTCCTTCCTATTAGTTTTTTCACAATTCATACTAAACTTTCCCACATTTTTCATATAATACAAAGCTCCAACCCTAGCACTGGCCAACTAAGCTCAAACACTACAAGTTCGATTATAGGGTCAAAGAATTAACATAATGGATACCACAAAAAAATAAAAAAAGAATCCAATAAAGAAGGCCACAAAACATTTAAAACCACAAGCAACACGTAGTACAACATTGAAAATCCACTATATAAATCAATTGATTTGATCGTTTTTATGGACAATATTGTATCAATTATCTTATGTCGATTCTCGTATAATTAAAGATAGGGCATCTGATAGACTTAACTAAAATATTTAAGATACAATTTCTTAGGCAAATAAAGCTGCTCATAGCACGCCAATCATTGGGAATGGTCTTCATTTTTTACTTCATATACCCTCAAGCCTGCAAGCCAACGAGGGAAGGACACTACCGCATGTTTTCTTCTACTATTAATGATCATACTCATTTGAGTAAATATAGTGAGGTAAGAATTGTACATAAATGATAGTTTTTTTTAACGAACATGCATGATCAGATAGCAAACAAAAGAAATAATAATAAGAACTATTAAGATTGTAAAAATAATTCAAATAGAAAAAGAATAACTACAAAATTTATGCTTATTAACAAATAACTCAAGATAACAGATCATTGACATTCCCTAGCTAATTAGTAGTCGACACCTACCATTCCAAATTGGCATATATATTAAAGAACGATGAAATATACATTCATGAAATTAAAACCATTATCAATTAACTGAAGACACCTATTTGTAACCTCCACATGGCCATGTGGTCTCCCTATCTTTGCTATGACCGCCTGATCAAATCACTACCACACATTCTATCAAACACTCCCATCTCATCAAACACTATATACACAATACCTATATATCCATAAAGACAGAAGCATATTACAACATTTAATACATTTAATCTAAATAGGACGCAATGGAGAAAAATGATTCATGTAGCCGACCCACGTAGTGGGATTAAGGCTTTGTTGTTGTTGTTGTTGTTGTTGTTGTATCTTATAGACATGCATTCTATTTTAGGTTATTGTTATAATTCTAATAATATTGTTTGCAGCTCAATTTTAACATAGTATCAATGCCAGTAAAATCAAAATTCTTCCTCATCTCCAAGCAATAATTGTTTAAGTGTCATCTCTTTTCTTACTTAATGGATACAACCTCTCAATCATATCAAGGTGAATCTACCCTCTTACGGTAAACAACCACTACTTCTATCCCTCCCTCCCAGAAATTTCTTATGACCAACATTAAATCTCTAGAAGATACAACTCTCAAAACTAATAATTACCCAATTAGGGGATCTCAAATACTCAAATTGTTCACTCCTAATGGCTTTAAAGGGTTTTTTAAGGGAACCTCAACCTGCCCTCAATTTCCTATAAGCCCCATAGCAACCCCCTTCTCCCAACCAAGATCAAATCTTATGAGAAGTCATAGACCAAAATCTATCAACAGCCACATACTCAACTATATCTCATATCATACTACCTCATGTTCAAGCACTCACCAAGAGATTATAATCTACTAACAAATCTAAAGTGATTCAACTCAAGGATGAACTTTATCATGTTATGATGAAGAATGATACAATGGTTCAACATCTTACTCATATCAAGTTCCTAGTAGATCAACTAACAGTTACAGAATGCAAACTGGACACAACTACATACTCGACTGTCTTCCAGCAACATTCCAATCATTCAAGACTGCAATCAGAACAAAACTAGAACCCATTCAACTAGATGATATCTACTTATTTCTCTGTAGTGATGAGATAAACAGCTAAACCAAGAATAATAAGTAGCAGACAATCTCATCCATGGCTTTACTATCCTATAGAGGCGCAACTCTGGAACAAGCAAAAGATCGTGGCTGACATTCACCTCAATCTTAGTGTACCTCCAGCAACATAAGCAGTGACCAACAACTCAAATCCCTACTAACCTGCCAAATTTGTGGTAAGAAAGGTCACTCAGCATTCATATGTTGGCACAAAGAGAATATATCATACACCACAACAACACCTAACATCACCCTAGCATTGGTAGCCAACTCCTCCCACAATTCAGCAAACTTGATTCTAGATAGTGGAACCTCCTTACACCTCACCTATGATTACTCTCACTTGTAGCAGCCAACAAACTATACTGGACCAGAACAAGTTATCATTGAAGATGGAAATTCTCTCCCCATTTCTCACATAGATATTTCTCACACGTCATGGTATACTACCCACTCTAACATGTAAGCTCACTCTCTTCAAATTACTTGATGCTCCCTCCATATCACACAATCTTTTCTTAGTATACAATCTCACACATGATGTTGATGGTTTTCAAATGAAGGATTGAATCAAACAATCCTTAAAGAGTCCAACAACAAAGGACTCTACTCCATTTCACGGATCCAAACTCTCCACTCCATTGCAATCCCAATCAATCGATTGCATCATAGGACAAGACATCCCCAATAAGCAGAAGTCTCAACCATATCCCAACAGAATCCCAATTTAAATATTCTAGTTTATTTTAGTTTTTGGAAAGCTTGCAAGGCTTCTAAAAGCCATAACCTACATTTTCCTACATCAACTACTAGATCCAAACAATCATTCCACCTAGTAAACTCTGATATATGGGGTCTAGCCCTAATTTCATTCCCAAATGACAATAAATACTATGTTTTATTTACTGATAATTATTCCATATATAGTTGGCTATTTTCATATAACTTCCAAAACAGAGACTCAATAAGCTCATTCCTCTTCACAAGCCAATTACAAATCAATTCAATACCATCATCAAAACTCTAAGAAGCAATGGAAGATGAAAATATAAATAAAATGAGTTCAAAACATACCCTCAATCAAATGGCAGAATACACCACATCAGCTGTCCATATACACTTGTGCAAAATGGGGTGGTTGAACGCAAACACCACGACGTCCTAAACTACCCATACCATTCTAACAATAGGACAAGTTTCACAATTCCTATAGATCTATCCATTACACACTGCAGTTTACATTATCGACATGTTATCTACCAAAGCTATTGGTATGAACACTCCATACTTCATGCTACATAAATCCAAACCCACATATAATCACTTCAAAATCTTTGGTTGCACATGCTTCCCATGGAAAAACCCAATAACACCAAACAAACTTTCTCTAACAGCAATCCATTGTGTGTTCATAGGATCTTCACAACACATAAATTTTACCACTGTCTAGAACTTTTCACAAACAAACTGATAATATCAAGACATATACTATTCAATGAAAATCACTTTCCCTATGTTTCATATCAATTAGTCACTGAGACAAAACTAGTATCTACCATTCCTCCACTGCTTCTAGTACCAACCTCCATATCCAACCCTACTAAATCAATCAACTCCAATTCCTCTACCATCACCACATCATCTACTCTCACCAAATCTATCAGTACAACAAACATCATAGATCCACCAACAATAATGCAACATCACGTTTCCCCATCTCATCCTCCTCATTCTATGGTTACAAGATCTAAAACTGCAAACTTGAAACCCCAAACTCTCCTCAACCTCACCAAACACCTACACATCCCACCTAATCCGACAAATTATACCCAAGCAATGTATAATTTATAGCTCATCGAAAAAAGGGCGATATTTAAAACAAAGCTTCATCCACAAGAAACCATTGCCAGTCACAAAGCCCATTAGTAACACAAGGTAACACCAATGAATATAGGATCAATTATGAGGAGACATTCAGTCCAATAGCCACTACCAACAATCTCATCTCTCTTACCATTTGCCCTCAATCATGAATCTCCAGTGACCCAACTAGACATCTCCAATGCTTTTTTATGGCACATTGGAAGACATGGTATGCATGTTTCAACCTCCTAGATTCATAGATTTCCAGCATCCTAACTATGTCTGCTATATAAGAAATAAGATCCAGTGACCTTTTATGGGCTTAAATAAGATCCAATATAATGGCTTCTACAATCTTCGGCTATCTTAGACAACAAGGTTTTGCTATAAGTTCAATAGACCCATCTCTCTACTACACAAAGCGGCCACTCACGGCATCTACGTGATAATCTATGTAGATGACACCTTAAGTACAAGAGATAATCCCAACTCCATCCAGCAACTTATTCAAAACCTTTATACCAGATTCAACCTCAAGGAATTAGGCCCCACACCCACGTTTATGGGCATTCAATTCTAACACACACCTCAGAGATACTCTCTACACAAGCAAAACTACATCCTAGACTATCTTCACAATATAGGAATGCAAAATTGCAAACCAGTCTCCAGACCAACACTCAACAAGCTTCCAACAGATACCATCCAACCTTCTCAGATGTCAAACTATATAGATAAATTGTCGAATCTCTACAATACGTAACACTCACCAAAATCGGATGTAGCTTTCACAGTAACCAGATCTGCGAGCATATGCAATCCCCTTTAAATCAAAACTATCAAATGAAAAAAAAAGGTACTTAGATACCTTAACTCCACCATTAAGCATCCTAACTATGTCTGCGATCTAAGAAAGACCATCTATGGGCTCAAATAAAATCCAAGATAATGGTTTCAACATTATTCGACTATCTCAAAGAACAAGATTTTGTTTAAAGCTCAGCAGACCCATCTCTCTACTTTACAAAACCTCCACGAATCGCATCTACCTGCTAATCTATGCAAATGAAATCCCGAGTACAAGAGATAATCTCGACTCTATCTAGCAAATTATTCAAAACCTTTATACCAGATTCAACCTCAAGGAATTAGGCCCCATACCCACGTTTATGGTCATTCAATTCTAACATAAACCTCAGAGATACTTCCTAAACTAGCAAAACTACAACCTAGACTATCTTCACAATATAGGAATGCAAAATTGCAAGCCAGTCTCCACACCAACACTCAACGAGCTTCCAACAATTAACATCAAGCCTTCTCAGAAGTCAAACTATATAGAGAAATTGTTGGGTCCCTACAATACCTAACACTCACCAGTTCGGACGTAGCTTTCACAATAATCAAATCTGCAGGCATATGCAATCCCCTCTCGATCAAAACTATCAAATGATAAAAATGATACTTAGATACCTTAACTCCACCATTAAGCACAGCCTCTCCATAACCCGTGGAGAACTCACCTTGACAGCTTATTCAGATGCCAACTGGGCTAGCAATGACTTGGACAAGATATCAATAACTAGTTACTACTTCCTGCTAGGCTCCACACCAATCATATGGAGAGTTCAAAAATAGACAACGATAACTTGATGTCCACGGAAGTAAGATATCACGCCTTCATAGATGCCACAATAGAATTAGTCAGGCTCCGTCGTCTTCTCCAAGAACTTGAGCTCTCCTTCGGTCGATCGACACAACTCCTCTGCAGCAACACCTCCATCATAGCCATCACCAACAACCTGATCCTTCAAAAACTCACCAAATTTGGACCACGTCGCCTACAAAAACTACAAATTATACTCCAAGTCGTGGAAGACTAGCTCTCAGACATCTTTACCAATAGTCTATCCATCTCAAAATTCAGCAAGCTGCGGAACAAACTCAAGGTACACTCACTGTAGGAGAGCCTGATAGAATACACCTTTATGTAACCTCCGCATGGGCCTATGGTCACCCTATCCTTGCTATAACAACGTAATGAAATAACTACCAAACGTTCTATGACAGACTCACCTCATCAAAAACTTATATGCAGTACCAATGTATTCATAAAGGCAGAGAAGTTATTACAGCATTTAATATATTTCATCTTACTGTTGCATGTATTCCTTTTTAAGCTACTGTTATACTTCGGTAAATGGTATGTGCAGCACAATTTCAAAATCAACCAACCTTCTCCTGGAAATCGAGAGCTTTGGTCTCGGCCTTGTAAGCAGATGTAACTACCTCCTTGAAAGTTGATTTGAGCGAAAGCGATGCATCGACCCAGACGCCATTAGCGAATGCCAGTCTGGGCCCGCCCAAAGGAAACCCGTCCTTTAGGACGACGTCGGCGATCTGGGAGGAGAGAGCGCTTAGATCGCCGGCAGAGCCCGACCTAAGCACGGAGAGGATCTGCTTCTGGGTTTCGCCACTCGACCCTGCGGCGACGAGAGCGAGGGCAGTGTGGATCGAGATTGGCGAAAAGACGAGGTTAGAGTCGCTGGCGAGGGAGGAGCCGACGAGCTGCGCGAGCTGCAGAGAGAAGCTCGTTTGGTGGACGATCGATTCCCTGAGATCCATGTTGGAGAAGATGGAGATCACTCCAAGGAGGGAAAAAGATTATCCTTCGATGATCGTGCACCGAGTAGACAGCGGCACCTGTCCGGACGCAAAGCTACCCAATATTTAAATATTGCCACCGGGTGTGTGGTTGTTCCGGGAGCCGAAAATGAATAAAGATGTGTTTATTTATATTTTGCTCGATTTTGACTCAAAATAAAATAAGTAGTGTTTTAAAAAAATCTAATTGACTACAACACTACAAAGATTTATAATCAATTAAAATATTAATTAAGAAAATAGAATAAAAATGATTAAATTAGATTCAAATGATGTTTTAATATAAGTAATAATTTTTAAATTTTGCTCAAACTCTTATCATTTTATGGCTACGTGATTAGGATTGTCAAAAGGACTCTTTGTTCGTGAACAGCTCGTGTTCGGCTCGTTAAGCAAACAAGCTGAACACGAACACACTTTTTGAGCTCGAAATATGAACGAGTTGAACACAAGCTAAGCATGGCTCGCTCGTGTCGGCTCGTTTACACCCCTAATTGCCACCTGTAAATTTCAGTCCCAATAAAAAAATATAAATATTTTCTTATTATTGGGCATTCTGATCCGAACTTGTCGGTTGCTTTGAAAATAAAATGTGTTGAATCATAACGTCAAGATCATTACATCGAAAAACAAAACTCAGTTGTGTGATTCTTTACTCTCCATTTCCATTATTCGTCATCAGTTAGGTTTCTCATTGCGCAACTCCAGTAGCTAGGGTTCACACGATCGTTCGTCTATCTAGATATATTGGAAGTCCCTCTTTACTGCCACGTAAGTCTTGTGATATTAAGGTTTTTCCGATCAAAACTTTGCGTGAGGATTTAGGATTTAAAGTGTGAACTCATGCAGTTATTGTCATCTTTTGAAACAAGCTAATATACAATACTGGAAGAGAAGAAAGAAACCCAAAAGCCTAAGAAGATAGAGTTCGAAGAGCCTAAGGAGATGGAGTTCGAAGAGCCTAAGCAGATGGAAATAAAAGAGCGTAAGAAGATGAAAATAAAAAAACCGTATGAAGAAGGGCACCAAAGAGCCTAAGAATCATCAGAAGTCATTCAGGTAATTTTGGTTGTCGTTGTATTTGCATTCAAAAGTCTATTGTAATCTAGAAAAACATTTCATCGTATTATATTTTTGTGCATTATTCAAATGATCCATTGTAACATCAAAATAAGACAAAAATCAAACAGCAATCACACTATAGTATCAGTTAAATAACATCATAATAACATAAAGATAATACAAAAATAACGAAAAAAACAACACCTAAATAATCTAAAAATAACCCCAAAATTGCACGACAATAACACCATAGTATCAGTTAAATAACATCGCACTAACACCACAATACCACCAAGAGAATAGCAAAATAACACAAAAAATAACTCCGAAATAACACCATAATGACATCATAATAATATCAAAATAACATCATAATCACACCACAATACCACCACAATAACAGCTAAATAATACTACAAGAATACTATAATAAGACCACAATAATATCATAATAACAACTTAATAACACCATAATAGTACCAGAATAACACCAAAATAACATCAAAGTAACATCAAAATAACACCCAAAATCACACAACAATAACACCAAAATAACAGCTAAATAACATGATTAACACAACAAACACACCAACATAGTACTAAAATAACACCAAAATAACACTGGAATGACACCAAAAAAATATCAAAATAATGTTTCAGTTTTATTGAGAAAGGATTGTGGTGTTATAATGATTATATTATGGATATATTTTGATTTTACTAAGAATGGATTGTGGTGTTATTCTGGTGTTTTTTATTGTTCCACTTGCAGTGTTATTCTTGTGTTGTTAGAGAGATTTGTTTCGATTTTATTGAGTTTTTATTGTGATGTAATCTGGTGTTATTTATGTGCTATTAAAGCTAAGTGTTTCAGCTTGATTGTGGTGTTATTATGGTTTTATTATGGGGTTATTGTGGTGTTTTTTAGGTGTTATTCTAGGTTATTTTTGTGTTGTTGTGGTGTTAATGTGGTTTATTTGTGGTGGGAAATTTGGTGTTATTGTTGTGGTATTGCGGTGTTATTCTGTTGTTTTTGTGGAATTATTTAAGATGGCTCGTAGAATTTTTCTGGTGTTTTATGATTTATTTATGTGTTATTGAAGGTGTAATATTTAGGGTTTATTGAGGTGGGGTTGTGACATTAAAGCAGTAGAATTATGGTGTTATTGTGGTGTTATTATGTTATTATTATTGTGTTATTTAGAAATCATTAGATTGTTTTATAGCTGATGTTGTGGATTTATTGTGGTTGGATTGCAGTGTTATTTAGGTATTATTGAAATTGTAATATTTTTGGGTTATTGGGGTAGGATTGTGGTGTTTTTTAGGAGTGTAAGTGATTTTATTTTGGTATTATTATGGTGTTATTATGGTGTTATTGAGGTATTATTAGGGTGTTATTGTGGTATTTTTTAGACTTTATTTGGGTGCAATTTTGTTAGCATTCTATTATTGTGTTGATATTATGATATTTTGTTATTTTATAAATGCTTTTGATGTACTGAGGTGATGTTATTATAGAAAATTATAAAAAATAATATGTCTTTTTTTTCATTATCTTTTTCTTTGTAGGTTTATGAATCCAACTTCCTTAGATTGTAAATGTCGTCCATCCGTAGTAAAATATGTTCTTGATAAGGATAGGTCTAACATATCTGAGGAGACTAGGAATAAATTAGAAGCACTGAATGTAGATTAGTTTTTTGATCTCCCTCTGTATCCTCAAGACAATGTCCTCACACTATATATATTGAAATGTTAGGATTATGAACAAATGGTATTCAGAATGAGTGGGAAAGAGCTAAGATTAGACCCTGATGAAGTTGTCTGGCTGATAGGCATGCCCGACATAAAAGAAGTAGCAAATTGGAATAAATTTCTCTCTTGTGGTGTGAATTTTAGAAAAAATAAAGAATGACCTAGTGAAGGTTTCAACCGAAGAGTGCTATACTCCCTTTGAACAATTATTTTTGATGTTTTTGTTATCAAATTTATTTTTTCCTTCTAGCAATTTTGATGTGCTCAAAGGACTTTTCACCTTTGGTGAGAATGTACAGTCTTTCTCCTCCTTTAATTGGTCTACTACAATATGTGATTTCCTCATTGATCAAATGAATACCGTAGCCATTAAAATAAGGCATAATCATCCATTGGGATATATCAATGGATTTGCTTTTCTCCTAATGGTTAGTGTCTTATATACCTTATAAAATTTATTTTTTTCTTAATGCAGATTATGACTTATCTTTCACACAGCTTTGTTTTTATAAACACACATATTTGGTCACTCATGCTGCACCTGAGACCATACCTCACATGTTGAGGTGGCCCACAAATGTGAGATGGAGCTCGTTATAGATTTATCAAGCATTTAAGAGGCTCAACCTTATACAGGTAAGTCATTTATCTTATTAGATAATTTTTTTCTCTTGGAAAATTGGAGCAATTAAAATTTTGTTGTATTTATGTGTTATTAGAGTTGTGTTGTATTTACATGTATTATGTAATTTTCTTGTTGTATCATAGTGTTAGTGTACTGAATATGAAAGTGTTATAATGGTATTTTTTAGGTGTTTTGTGGTGTGTTGTATTATTGTTCTACTATTATAGCATTATTGTGGTGTTTCTAAGAGATTTTTGTTGTAGGTTTTATTGAGGTTATATTTAGTTGCTAGTCTTAGTGTTATTTATGTGTTTTTGTGGTGTTTTTGTGGTGTTTTTATGGTATTATTGTTATTTTATTATGATGTTATTTAAGTGTTTCAAAGAGACTTTTATTGTAGGTTTTATTGATGTGTTATTTAGGTGTTATTCTTGTGTTATTGTTGTGTTACTTTGGTGTTATTTAAGTGTTTTTATGATTTTTTGTGGTGTTATTGATATGTTATTGAGGTGTTATAGTGGTTTTACTCTTGTGTTATTGTGGTGTTATTTAGGTGGGAATTATGGTGTTATTCTTATGTTATTTAGGTGTGAGTGGTATTATTGTGGTGTTATTCTTATGATATTTAGTTATTTCTAAGGGGTCTTGTCTGTGGTTTTATTGAGGTTTTGTTTAGGTGTAGTGTTATTGTTGCTTCACTTTGGTGTAATTTTTTAAAATTCTAAATTTCATTGTAGGTTTATGATCATTTTTTGGATTTGAAAGATGATAAACACCACTTGCTCGCCCCTTCAGTTAATGGATCATCTAGTCCAGTTAAACTCATCCCACACCATGAAGCTTACTCCACACCATAATCACCTGTTTCATATGATGTTGATCACCATATTTCAAGTGAAATCACCACGCAACCAACAAGTATAATGACAACGACTTTATATATGCTAAAAAATATAAGTATTTAATACTGCTGCTAAAAGATTTAATTCCTCAGCAAATGTACCAAAACTTAATAACACTTATAGATTCGATAAAGATGGATGTATAAAATATTCAATAATTATAAAGTCACACATATCAATGCAAGTATACGTATCGCTCAAGTAATATATGGCTCTAATGGAGTCCTAGGTATCGATCCCACAGGGAGTAATATTAGAACTACGAACTAAGACTTTAGAAAAGCAATACTCAATTGCAACAATGGAATTATTTATCTATCACTAATAAGCAATTGAAATAAATATCTAATTTTTAATAACTCTTAAATAACTAATTATACTAATGAGGTTTTTAATGTGATATTCAATAAATAAGAAAGCATCATTCTCCTTGCCAAGAAATTATAGTGAATGGATAAAGTGAATCAGTTCAATTTGTATTGTGCCAAACAGGAGCATACATATTCTTTACTCTTTGGTCCAGACATAAAGAATATTGACTAATCCTACGCTTGTTTACTGAATCTGCGGTTAGGTTGGGAGGATACCGGCTCTCACTTCGGAGCCTCCACGTTCCCCTCGCCTGAGGGCTAACATCTACACTTCAACACCCAAATGATAAGATTGAATTGAGGATTTTAGTCTGTCACTCTAAAATCTTCAATTCTACGCCCGATAATTTTATTTCCCTATTTATTTGCACCCAACTTCCAAGGGCTTTGACCTCCCTGAATCTTGGATGTAATCTTCACTTTAGTTGTAAAACTCAACATATTTTAACAAATAAATTGGACAGATTAAAAGTAAATTAAGATTGAAGTGAAAAGATCATCACAATTTCTTAAACATTTTCATGGCTTCACCAATTCAAATCACCATTTCACAAATCTCAAGACAAGGAGAAATAGAGAGATAACTACTCAGAACTCATGTGGAAAACACAACAAATCTCGGAATTCATATATAAAATCAAAGTCATACAAAGTACAATAAAAAATAATGTTATCTTTAATTTCTCCATAAAAAAACTCCTCGAAATTCCTCTGAATCTCTTCCTTTCTTTACAGCACACATAATTCCTCTTTGAAGCGGCAAGGAGGAAGAAATCTCTCACTTTCCCTCCACTCTTACAATCTCTCGAAGAATTCCTCACAATTTAGACTCTCTACACTTTTTTCACACTTTAATTTTTTAGTCTCCCCCCTCTTCAGGACCTTTCTAACATCCAGGTTCTCTCCAATTTTCGGCCAAAATCTTCTTTTAAAGTTGTGGATGAGCTTTCCTAAGAGTTGCTTAAGCACCCCTACAAAATTTGTCCTCATCCAATGCCTAGTTGGGCATAACCGACGAGCTCATTGTCAGCGACTCGAGGGTGCCGTCAGTGGGTCTTCTAAGTGAATTAATTCTAGAGTCTCGAGAAATTCTCACCGTCGGCGCCGTTGGGCTTGCCGTCGGCGTCCTAGTTCAAATCTTCACATGTTGGTCCTTTTCGCTCCAAATTTGCTCCTTTTTGCATCTTTTTGCTCCAATAACCCTAATTCATCATTCACGCAACAAAATATCAAAAATACATTTCTTTAAAGTGCAATATCCTAAAAAATAGTATAAAATAGGTATGAAAATTTCAACATATTTTCTTTTGGTCAAAATCTCCCAAACTTAACTATTACTTATCCTCAAGTAATTTTTCTTCTATATAAAAGTTATGATCTATTGTAGTAAAGTTTTAATTTAGAAATACTATTAAGTTTGATTTAGATAAATATCATAGTGAGATTTTCAGAAAAAATTCAAGTAATTAAATTAATTGTGTAGCTACAAGATTATCTAGTCATCAAGTTTAAGAGTTCTAGTCTTCTATTCATTTCAAGAATGACTATATGTTGCAATATTAAGTCACTTAGAATATCCAAAGGACAGGAATTTCATGAGAACTCTACTAGTAAAAGATCTAATTCATAAATATAAGTTCAGGAATGCATTTAGGTTTTCCCTTTTAGGTAGGTCCAGTGAAGCCAATTTTTAATTAGGCATATCCTCAAGCTTCTCCTCACTTCCATATTTTTTACTTTCTTTTCTCTTTTTCATTTGGATTGCTTTCAATCCTATATATTTTTCTTTTCTTTTCACGGATTATTTTCAATCCTTTATTTTTCCTTTTTCAAGTATATTTGGATAGCCTTTAATGATTTTGAACAACACCTTTCTTTCCCTAAATTTGAAACTCAAAGCATTCCCCTACCTTATAAATATTTCATAGTTTTTACTTCATTGAACCCGAATCTTTTCTTCTCAAATGAATTTCCAGATTCTTAATACATCAAAATATAGTTTCCTTTACTTTAAATAGTTAACTATAATCCTATTTTCTTATACTAAATATCTTAAGTTACAAAGTTAATTTTCATTACAAAAATATTTCTTTAAATCTACCATAATATTTAAATAGCTACAAAATATAGTTACCTGAATTAAATTCACTACATAAAATTATATAAATAATTTTTGAAAATAATTAAATAGAGGACATCTAATAGTTAATCTTTTTCTTCCATCCCCCAAACTTAAATTTTTCAATATAAAATGATACAGGTGGAAAGAAAAACTCTAAATATAAATCATACCTTAGTATTTTAGGTATTTTCATCATTCTGAAATTTTTGCAGTCCTCAAAATTTCTACTTCATCTGGCCTGTAATATTAGGAGTTTTCTACACATATAAATCATTAGAGAAATTGCTAGTAATGAAATTTTGAAATAAGTGCAAAACTAAAACATTAAACAAGCAAAAATATTTCCTAACATGACCACAATATTAAACAAAACAATTACAATTAAAATGCGAAAAGGAAAATCAAATCACATTACAATTCACAAAGTACTAATCAACATCCATTATACTACACATGCAAACTTAACTACAACACTAACTTTATAACAAAAATTAAAAATTGTCCAAGTGCAACACGACAATAAAAATAAAAGTACAAATACACACAAACATCTATTCCTATTACAAAAGATTACAAAATAAAAGTACAAGTACAAGTACATCAATTACATTCAGATATCAAAATCCCAAAATATGTCTTCGTCTTTTTTTATCAGTAGGTGAAATGGGTCGATATTGAGTATATCGGGGGCACTCGGGGAAAGTAACATCAGGCTCACCTCTGTAGTGTCGGGCCTGAGCTTCGTAATAAGCTACCTCAAAATTTGAATGTCTTTGAAGGTACTCACTATCATAATCATGTTGACGTTCTAAACCTCCAATTCTTTCATTTCTTAATTTTATACTCCTCTGCTGCAAGGTTAACTCATTCATCAAATAAGTCAGAGTAAAGGAACTAGAAGGTGGAAGGTCATAACTTGTAGATGGGACATCTCTACTAGTAGAAGGTTCTTGAATCCTACTTCCAGTTCTCCATTTCTCATTAGATTCATAAGTTTTCAAATTAGCTTTACTAATGGGTTTCATAGGTAAACCTATTCCTCATCACCTTCAGCTTCCACTCAATAAAGTTGGCAAAGTGCATAAATACGGCCAAGATGTCCTAAACCTCCACTTGTTTCACTCCTTGTCGTAGTCAATATATTCTTAAAAATAATTCTCCCAACATTTATATTTCTGTTATTCTGAATACAGAAATTCAGAATAGCTCTATCTCTAGTTACCTCACTATGGTGATAAGTCGGTAACAGAGTATATGATATAAAATAGTGTCACGCCTTAGAGGTGGCATTCAGCATGGAAGCAAAAAAATTTACCCGTTCTCATTGCTTTATCTTTCATGTTCCTTTCCCATCAGTAAGAAAGTTGATCACATCATTCAGGGGGCCTTCCATAGTACTGAAGGATTCATAATGGTAGTTATAAGAGTCTGGGACTTTGTAAAAGGTGTTAATGCGGGAGGCATTAAATTCAACAGGAAATCCCCACACTTGAACGATTCCGTCTTCAGAATAGAATACGTTGACATAGAATTCATTCACAATATTTGCAGCAGCTTTATTGGTGGCGTAACAAAAGTTTTCCCACCTCCGCTTGGTAATAACTCATTCAATTTCTCCTCCCGGACTTTCAAAAACTCGATCTTGTATGCATTTCTTTCCTTCAAATACAGAAGTAAATCTTGATTGAGCCTTCACATTGACGAAGTGAGACTCGTCAAACTCAAGTCGTTTATTTTGTAGAGGAGCCATTTCAATCTAATCACAATTATAGAATAAATCCAAAATATACTTCAAATATGCAAATAATAGCTTCCAAAAGTAATTCTAAGAGTCCAACACTAAATTCCACGAATTTCTTCCCAATATTTTCTTCACATTCTCAAATTTTTCGGACCTCCTCAATGCGGAAGAAATCAATGGTGAAAATCAAATTTTTTTAGTTTGGAGTGAAGATCTTACCTAGAGATGATCAAATGTGGTGTCAAAAAGCCTTGAAATCACCCCAAATCCAAGATCTCTCAAGCATTAGGTCAAAAATTGCGTTTTTAGGAGGAAGGGGATGATGAATAGTGGTGGTTGATTGGTCAAAATTGCGGTTAAAGGTGTTTTTCTGCGAGCTCGCCGTCGGCGGGGTGTTCGGCGTCGTCAGCGCGTTCTATTGAAATGTGAACATAACTCTCGTGAAAAATCTGCCGTCAGCGGCGTCGAGGGCGCCGTCGGCGGGCTCTATTAATTTGGTTCAATTTCTGGATTTTTGCAATTTCGATCAATTTCAAGCATCAACGACATCTGTTCAATCATTATAGACATAATTTTAAGTGATTAAATGATGTACGTATCACAAATAGACTTTCACAACACAAAACATCACATTTATATATGAATTCCAAGGGGTACAACATACCTTACATAACACACCTAAGTTTGGTATTTTCTCAACCTCAATACATTAATTCAGCATCGCAATCCAAGCCACAACACTCAAAATGCTAAAAACAAAACATCTTATGCTTAGTCTCAACTATAAGAGATCTAAAAGCATAATTCTAAAGCAAAACAAATGCAAAGTTCAAATCAAATTACATATATAGACAGACAGGTATCAATATAAATCTATTATTCATCAGATTCAGTACTAGATTCTCCTCTGAGATCACCCATCGATTACACATGAACGAAGGGGTTGTAGAAGGGTCGGTATGGAAATTCTTTAATAGAATCCTCCTCATTAACTGTATTAATCTATCTTCTAAATGTCTAGAGTGCTCAAAATGTTCTTTCATCCTCCAGTCTAGATGATCGAAGAAATCAGAGATATTATTATATGCATTCATGACATTTTATACATCTTTCTCTAATTTCTTGATTCTGCGCAAGATCACCAGAGTCTTGTCAGGAACTAAGGGTTGAGCTGGCAGTGAATTCTGAGACACTTGATCTACTATAATAGTCATGTCATTTTCATCTTCAAAAGCTGGGAATCTCTCAGTTGGGTCCAAAGGCTTCCAAGGTAGAAGTACATTTTCTCAATTTTCGTAGGATACTTGGAACTGACTGCAAAGTGAGAAAATTATGGAAGGGTGTCCAAGCCCATAAGTTGATCCATGATCGATCAGGCCCAAAACCGACCTCACAATTATTAATCCAATATCGATCGGCAGTCCCCTTTGGATGCAGTAATTCAGAATAGCACTTTCTTTAGAAACTTTACTGATCTTCATTGTTGGTAATAGTTTCGCAAAAATGAAGAAGCACCAGTGTTTCAAAACGGGATTTAGGAGCGTCGCAAAAAAACTAACATACCAATTTTCTCTCATTTCCCATTCTTCAGATTCGTCCGTTAAATATTGGTAAATCTCATTCATCTGGTTTCTTGTTGGGAAAATGTTGGAATAGTGGCAGATAGGAATGTTCTCAATCATGTATAATTCGTTGATCCGTGCAAGAGTGAAAGTTATCCATCTACCTCACACGTAAATGACTCCCTAGTTGATTCCATGCAAATTTGCATAAAATTTCTTCACCACAAGAACAACCACCACGACGGTAGTATAACACAACACTTCCCATCTTTGTCGCACTATCATCTCTTCAATTGACGTCGAGGGATTATTCAATCTGTGATTTACGAATCCTCGTTCCTTGATCAATCTTTTCTTCATCAGTACCTTGTTGAAGATTCGCTGCGCTTCCGCACTAATAAACTTTCATCGATTGAACACTCGCATTATGGGATTATCAAGGGAATTGGACGCCATAGGAATGAGATTGGTGAAGTTTCACTTCATTTTTGGGGGAAATATGAACTTAGGAATCAAATTTAGGAGTTTTAAAGGGTAACTCTCGCCGAAAAACCGCCATTCAAACTCCAGAAACCGCTATCTCGCCGGTCTTGCCGTCGGCGGGGTCGAGGGCGCCGCCGGCAAGCCTTCTGTATTTATTTTGCTTGGGCTCTCAGGAAAAAACCCGTCGTCAGTGCCCAAGGCAAAAATTGCACAGTTTTGCTCTGGTTCAAATGCGTTCTAATTTTTCTCAATGGATCCAATTTTTATGATGATTCAAGGGTAAATAAGAGTAGTAGAGTTCAATACTACCACAAACTAACGATAATTTTAGATAAAAACTACTATAATCGCAATAAAATTAAAGATAACTATGGGTTGCCTCCTATAAAGCGCTTGGTTTAATGCCGTCAGCCCGACGTTGACTGATCATTAAAACCTCTTTAAAATTTGGTCTTTTACCCTCAAAATATGGTTTTAATCTGTGTCCATTTACTTTAAATCTATTTCCAGTCTTCTGATCTTCAATCTCAACAGCTCCGTAAGTATAAACTTGAGTCACAGTAAAGGGTCATAACCAATAACACTTCAATTTCCCAGGAAATAACTTCAGTCTAGTATTGTAAAGCAAAACTTCTTATCCTGGTTTAAAGTTCTTCTGGTTAATCTTCTGATCATGCCATAACTTTAATTTCTCCTTATAAATTATGTCGTTATCATAAGATTCATTTCTTAATTCTTCCAATTCATTTAATTGTAACAATCTCTTCTTACCGGCATCTTTCAAATTATAATTTAATTCTTTAATCACCCAATATGCTTTATGCTCCAATTCTACTGGTAAGTGACAAGTCATTCAAAAAATTTGTTTGTAAGGAGTCATTCCAATAAGAATTTTATATGCAGTCCTGTAAGCCCACAATGTTGTATCCAGTCTAATGGACAAATCTACTCTACTAGGGTTTACAGTCTTCTCAAGTATTTATTTAATATCTCTATTAGAAACTTCAACTAACCCACTGGTTTGAGGGTGACAGGCAGTAGAGATTCTATGAATAATACTAATTTTTTTTGTCAATCTCTGAATGTATTTATTCCTAAAATGGGATCCTCCGTAAGTGATAATCATTATAGGCATTCCGTATGTAGTGAAAATATTTTTCATTATAAACCTTGAAACACTTTTAGCATCACAACGAGGTAAAGTTTGTGCTTCAATCCACTTTGAAACGTAGTCTACTGCAATTAATATATATAAGTTTCTAAATGAAGGAATAAATGGTCCCATGAAATCTAATCCCTAAACATCAAAGATCTCAACTTCTAACATGAAATTCAGAGGCATTTCATTTCTTCTAGATATATTGCCTACTCATTGACATCGATCACAAGTTTTTATGTATTTATAAACATCTCTAAAGATAGTAGACCAATAAAATCTAGCTTGTAAAATTTTATAAGCAGTTTTATCAATCCCAAAATGTCATCCAAATTCAGAATCATGACATTTCTGAATGATTAGCTCAGTTTCTTCATAAGGTACACATCTCCTCATAATAAGATCCTTACATTGTTTATATAAATAAGGCTCATCCCAAAAATATGCTTTCACATCATGAATGAATTTCCTTTGTTGTTACAGTGTCAGCATAGGTGAAAAAATATACTTATAATATAGTTAACAATATTAGCATACCTTGGTATTTTCCACGCATTAATATTATAAATTTGTTCATCAATGAAACTGTCTTTAATCTCATTGTCGGTGTCAGATAATTCATGATTTTATAATCTTGACAAATGATCAGCAATTTGATTATTAGTTGTCTTTTTATCAATAACCACAAGATCAAATTCTTGCATCAAAAGTATCCATCTAATTAACCTTGGTTTGGCATCCTTCTTTTGCATTAGATATTGAATAGCATAGTGATCAGTGTACACAGCACATTTAACTCCAATTAAATAAGATCTAAATTTGTCCAAAGCATACACAATGGCTAGTAACTCTTTTTCAGTTACAGTATAATTAATTTGTGCATCATTAAGAGTTTTACTAGTGTAGTATATAACTTTAAAAATCTTTTCATACCTTGGTCCAAGGACAACTCCAATAGCATAATCACTAGCATCACACATTAATTCAAATGGTTTCTCCCAGTTAGGTGAAACTATAATAGGGGCTGCGATTAGTTTTTTCTTTAATAACTCAAAGGCATTTAAATAGCTTTCATTAAATTCAAATTTCTTTTACTTTTCTAAAAGTTGGCATAGAGGTTTAGTAATTTTTTAAAAATCTTTAATAAAACACCCGTAAAAACTAACATGTCCAAGAAAACTCCTAACCTCTCTTACATTAGTAGGAGGTGTTAGTTTAGATATAACTTGAATTTTTGCAGGGGCTCCTTCCATACCATCTTCTGAAATTTTATGTCCTAACACAATTCCTCCTATAACCATAAATTAATATTTCTCCCAATTCAGAACCAAATTAGTTCTTTCGCATAACTCCAAAACTTTTTCAAAATAATTTAAGCATGCGTCAAATGAGGTTCCAAATATAGAGAAATCATCCATAAATACTTCTAATCCATTATCAATTAATTTATTAAATATAGACATCATACATCTCTGGAATGTTGCAGGTGCGTTATATAATCCAAAAGGCATCCTTCGAAAAGCAAAAGTTTCAGAAGGACTAGTAAATGTTGTCTTTTCTTGATCCTCAGGAGCAATAAAAATTTGATGGTAATCGGTATATCCATCTCAGAAACAAAAATATTTGTGCCCAGCAAGTCTATCTAATATTTGGTCTAAAAAGGGTAAAGGGAAGTGATCTTTCCTGGTAGCAGTGTTTAATTTTTTATAATTAATGCAAATATGTCACCCAATAACTTGTCTGATAGGTATTAATTCATTATTTTCTTTTGTTTCAATAGTCACTTCTCCTTTCTTAAGAACACAATGAATTTGACTTACCCACGCACTATCTGCAATAGGATACATTATTCAGTGTCTAACAATTTCAAAATTTCCTTCTTAACTACTTCTTTCATCATTGGGTTTAATCTCATTTGTGGATCAACTCTTGGTTTATATTGTTCATCTCATATAATTCTGTGCATACAGATCGAAGGACTGATTCTCTTAATATCAGTTAAGGTCCAATCAAAAGCTTTCTTATATCTTTTCAATGTATCTAACAGTTTTTGCTCTTGCAAATCATTTAATTTTGAAGATATAATAATATGTAATGTAGATGAGTCTCCCAGAAACACATACTTCAAATGGCTAGACAATATTTTCAACTCAAGTTCATGTGGTTTTATAATTGATAGAAATTGATTCTTGTCAGCATTTTTTGTAATATAAGCATCTCAAATCTTTCCTAAACATAATCTTTTGCTTCATTTTCTATTTCGTCCAAAGTAACTTCATCACTATCTTCAAATTGTCCTTTCTCTTCAAAATATTCTTTAAAATGTTCATTCAATAGATGTTCACTAATTTTCATACGAAAACATTCATTATCTCTTTCAACAGTAGGGTATTTCATAGATTTCACAATGTTAAAAGTCACTTCTTGATCGTTAACTCTCATAGTTAATTCCCCTTTTTGAACATCTATCATAGCTTTTCCAATAGCTAAAAATGGTCTCCCTAAAATGATAGATGTTTCTTTATCTTCCTCCATATCTAAAACAATGAAATCCACAGGAAACATAAATTTATCAACTTTTACTAACACATCTTCTATAACTCCCTTAGAATATGTAACTGAATGATCCGCTAACTGAAGAGTTACATAAGTAGGTGAGACTTCTTCTAATCCTAGTCTTTTGAAAATTGATAGAGGCACAAGATTAATGCTCGCTCCCAAATCACATAAAGCTCTTCCATAAAATTTTTCACCGATAACACACGGTATAATGAAACTGCGAGGATCTTTTAATTTTCAGGAAGCTTTTTCTGAATAATTGCACTACACTCTTCGATAAGTGCAACAGTTTCGTTATCCGTGAACTTTTTTTCTTGTTCAGAATATCTTTCATAAATTTCACATAATTGGGCATTTGCTCTAAAGCTTTTACGAAAGGAATATTTACCGTTAACTTCTTGAGAATTTCTAAAAATTTGGAAAATTATTTATTCTGTTTATGTTGCTTCAATCTTTGAGGAAACGATGGTGGAGGTTTCTCCACAGTAATTTTCATTGATGTAAGTGGATATTTTAATTCTGGGTATTCATGATACTTTTCTTTTTCGGTGTCCACTTTCTCTTTTTCAATTTCCGTTTCTTTTTGCACTCTTATTTCCATTTATTTTCCACTTCGTAATTATATCGCTTTTATCTGTTCTTTTCCTTGATCTTTTGGATTTAGTTCCACAGTACTAGGAAAAGTTCCAATGTTCGGTTACTAAGCGCAGTAGCATATGCCCTAATTGATTTTCAATATTCTTAATAGCAGTTCCTTGATTTTGTAATTGATTTCCTTGAATTTGTAATTGATTTCCTTGATTCTGCTATTGTTAACCCATGTTTAATATCAGCTCTTCCATAGACAACTTCTTCTCCATAATTTGAGTGTTACTGTTAAATCTTGGAGGATACGAAGGTCTATATATAACATTTCCTTGGTTGGATAAATTTCCTAATGGGTTTACTGGGTTGTTTGCCCATTGTTGATTTGTAGAAGAATTGTTATTCCAACTAAAATTTGGATGATTCTTCCAACCTGGGTTATAATAGTTCGAATAAAGGTTGTTGGGTCTATTAATAGCATTTAAAGTCTCATATGAAGGTTGAACATCCACAAATTGCCCAGATGAATTCTCTTCCAACATAGGTGGTGTTAGAGAATAATTCATCTCATAATGATCTAATTTCTTTGATATTGCAGCAATCTATGAAGCTAACATGCATATTACATCAAAATCATGGATACTAGCTATTCTTTTAGGATTTACCCTTTCAGAGGGCCATTGAAAATTGTTGGTTGTCATTTCTTCTATTAACGAATAAGCCTCATCAAAAGGTTTTGAAATTAAAGAACCACCAGCCGCAACATTTACAATTGATATAAGTTATCCCACTAATCCATTATAAAAAGTTTGAATTATCAACCAATCTGGTAACGAATGATGATAGCATTTCCTAAGATCTTTAAATCTCTCCCAAGCTTCGTATATTAATTCTCCATCAATTTGACAGAACGATGTTATGTCATTTCTAAGTTTCATAATTTTGGATGGAGGGAAATATTTTGATAGAAATTTCTGTGAAAGTTCTCCCCAAGTTCTAATATATCCTGGTGCTAACGAATTTAACCACATCTTAGCCTTATCCCTCAGTGAAAAAGAAAAAAGTCTAAGTGTAACAACATCATTTGAAACTCTGTCATATTTAAAAGTAGCACAGTTCTAAGAAACTAGTGAGGTGTAAATTAGGATTTTTATTTGGTGTACCTCCAAATTGATTGTTTTGTACCATTTGGATAATAACAGGTTTAAGCTCAAATGAATTAGCAGCTACATGAGGATTTTGAATAAATAAGTGAATTTCATCTACTGTAGGATTTGCATAATCTCGTAGGGGTCTAGATTGGTGTTCATTTTCTATTCCTTGATTGTTCATGTTGTTTTCCATTGTATCAGAATTTCTAGGTTCTCTTCTCAATCTTCTAATTTTTTTAACAGTGCGTTCTAATTCCGAATTGTAGGGTATAAGATTTTCAGGTCCAAATTGACGCATATAATTTGAAATGAGTACAAAGTAAAACAATTAACTAAATATGAAAATAAGTTACAATTCAAGTAAAAATTTTCTAATAATCCTAATTTGTCCGTTACTCTAATTGTGATTCTTGTTTTACTCCCCGACAACGGCGCCAAAACTTGACAGCGATTTTATATATGCTTAAAAATATAAGTATTTAATACTGCTTCTAAAAGATTTAATTCTTCAGCAACTATACCAAAACTTAATAACAATTATAGATTCGATAAAGATGGATGTATAAAATATTTCATAGTTGTAAAGTCACACTAATCAACACAACTATATGTATCGCTCAAGTAATATAGCGCTCTAATGGAGTCGTAGATATCAATCCCACTGAGAGTAATATTATAACTACGAACTAAGACTTTAGAAAAGTAATACTCAATTGCAACAATGGAATTCAATTTGCTTATCTATCACTAATAGACAATTGAAATAAATATGTAATTTTTAATAACTCTTAAATAACTAATTATACTAATGAGGATTTCAATGTGATATTCAATATATAAGAAAACATCCTTCTCCGTGCCAAGAAATTATAGTGAATTGATAAAGTGAATCAGTTGAATTTGTATTGTGTCAAATAAGAGCATACCTATTCTTCACCCTTTGATACATGCATAAAGAACATTGACTAATCCTACGCTTATTTACTGAATCTGCGGTTAGGCTGGGAGGATACCGGCTCTCACTTCGAAGCTTCAACGTTCCCCTCGCTTGAGGGCTAACATCTACACTTTAGCACCCAAACGATAGGACCGAATTGGGGATTTTAGTCTGTCACTCTTAAATCTCCAATTCTACGCTCGATAATTTTATTTCCTTATTTATTTGCACCCAACTTCCAAGGGCTTTGACCTCACTGAATCTTGGATGTAATCTTCACTTTAGTTGTAAAACTCAACATATTTTAACAAATCAATTGGCCAGATTGAAAGTAAATTAAGATCGAAGTAAAAAGATCATCACAATTTCTTAAATATTTTCATGGCTTCACCAATTCGAATCACCATTTCAAAAATCTCAAGACAAGGAGAAAGACAGAGAAAACTACTCAGAACTAATGGGGAAAGCACAACACAACTTGGAATTCATATATAAAATCAAAGTCATAGAAACAACAATAATAAATAAAATTATCTCTAATTTCTCCCCAAGAAAACTCCTCGAAGTTCCTCTGAATCTCTTTCTTTCTTTACAGCACACAGAATTCCTCTTCGAAGCGGCAAGGATGAAGAAATATCTCACTTTCCCTCCACTCTTACAATCTCTCGAAGAATTCCTCACAATTTAGACTCTCTACACTTTTTTCACACTTTATTTTTTTAGTCTCCCCCCTCTTCAGGACCTTTCTAACGTCCAGGACCTCTCTAATTTTCAGCCAAAATCTTCTTTTAAATTTGTGGATGAGCTTTTCTAAGAGTTGTCTAAGCACCCCCTCCAAAGTCGTCCTCATCAAATGCCTAGTTGAGCAAAACCGTCGAGCTTGCCATCGGCAGCTCGAGGGCGCCATCTGCGGGCCTTCTAAGTGAATTAATTCTGGAGTCTCAGGAAATTCTTGTCGTCAGCGCCCTAGTTCAAATCTTCACATTTTGATCCTTTTCGCTCCAAATTCGCTTCTTTTTGCATCTTTTCGCTCCAATGACCCTGATTCATCATTCCTACAACAAAACATCAAAAATATCTTTCTTTAAAGTGTAATATCATCAAAAATAGTATAAAATAGGTATGAAAATCTCAACATATTTTCCTTCGGTCATATAGCCCGCAATAAAGGATTTGAAGAAATAATCTATTTACTTAGAAATAAAAAAAAGCTTATTATATTTCAAGAATCAATAAATTCACAATTTTCTAATTTACAAAACAAAGTAACAATCCTCCAAAATGACTTTAATAAATTGGAAAAAAATATTAAGAAAACTAGATGGGAAATCAAAGAAGAAAGGAACAGATTAATCCTCACTTGGTAGTTTAATCCAAAAAGTTAAGGCCAGACAAAATAGAAGGAAGAAGAAATTCAGTTCCCCATATACTATATTCGAGTTGAAGAGAAGAAAAAACAACAAAAGTTTCTGAGCTACATCCCAAATACTCCTTAGATGATTTACTTACACACATTGAATAATTTGAGGAGACAATAAATTTATCTGTACATATTGAAGCAGGACAAGCAATAAGGGATGAAATTGTTATGGAAAAACCAACAATTATAGAAGTTGTAGATACTTATATCATTGGTGAAGAATCATTACTTGTACATATTGACAAAGTAAAGAAAAAAGAATAACATAAGCGAAAGACATTTCAACCATCAGGGATGACCCATTACCTGTACATATTGATAAATCAGAGCAACAAATAATAAAAAAAAAATCTAGATTCTTCTGCCATTGAGGATGACCCTTTACTTGTACATATTGATAAAGCAAAGCAACAAATAATACCAAAAGCTGAAATTCTTTAGCCATTGGGAATGTCCCTTTACCTTAAGATATTGATAGAGTAAAATAAATAATAAAAGGTGTGGTGAAACCTCTTAAGCTTGTAAGCATTTCATCATCAGATGAACACGAAGAAATGTAAGACACCCTAGGAGAAATTGTAGAAGACTTTGAGACAAAGGAATTAAAAAATAACTCTTTATATTATGTCCTATAACTTTTATTTTAAATTATACATGAAGAATATTTTGGTTATGTAGCTTCGTCCAACGAAATTAGTTATTGATTTTCCTGCCATAACACAAATATTTCTTGAAATGCAGGAAGCAATCAATCAATGATGTTCCAAATACACTGATAAGTTAGTAAATACTCACATTTTTTTTATTATGCAGTACTCTTATATTTAAATGTCATAGACTATGTGTTAACAATGCATGGGCGATATTATGATTAATATGGGACATGTTGTAATAGATCGTTTTGGCCTCAATGATATACTGCAAAATGGTTTGTTTGCAAACGAGCATGTGGATGTTTTTGTCGTGATAATGGAGAAAAAGAATAATAAATCACCCACATTTTATAGACCATTGATGTTGGCTTAGGTGTGTGCAATTTTTCTATAGATCTAAACTTTTATGCTTAATTTGCCAATAATTTTACTTTTGTAATCCCAAAATGTGTTTCCAATATTTTATATTCTCTAGATCGTAAATGGAAATATACGTATTGCTCAAGTAATATAGGGTTCTAATGGAGTCCTAAGTATTGATTTCACAGGGAGAAGGTTAAACCTTACTTAATTAAAAGGACCTAAATAGATAGTATAAGAAATGCAATAGTTAAAGTTAAATGTGAAATGCAAGTTTAACAAAACTAAATCTACTAAGCTAATTTTGCAAACTTAAAAGTTAAATCTACAGTAGGCAAGTAAAGTAATTTTAATGAATGTTTCAAATTTAAGATAAATATCTTTCCCATTTATAATAATGTTGTAACTAGTGAAGAATCAAATCTATTTTAACTGCATGTGACAGATAGAAGCAATAATATGCTTTAATCCTCTAGTTAAGTAATAAAAGACATTGGCTAATTCAAATATTGTGAATCCACATTCGTGGTTAGATTGAGAGGATACTGGCTCCCACTCCAGAGCTCCCACTTCTCCCCCATCTGAGGGCTAACAATCACACCATATGGTTTATAAACTTCTGAGCCAAATTGCTTATTTTAGTTTGTCACCCCAAAATCACCAATTTTACACCCATGAAACAATATTTCCCTATTTATTTGAACTCAATCACATGGAGACTTTACACTCCATGACATTAAAGTGTGATCCCTGCTTGAATGCCAAAAACATGGCCACCCAACTCTTATGTTTTGGCATAGATTTTAATAAACCAATTGGCCATATTGAAAAGTAAATTAATTTCAAGAGGAATCATCACAATTTAAGAAATTAAGATCATTTTCAAACAATTATTAATTCTTCACATCAGTACTTATTGTAAAGGGAAAGACAAAGCAACTACTCAGAATTTATGGAGCAAAAATAACAAAACACTGATTTATATATATATTGAAGCAAGTTTACACAACACAGAATGAAAGTAAACAACTTATCTTACTCACTTCCATAAGTAAGTCCCTTGAAGTCCCTTTGAATCACTTCCTTCTACTTATAATGATATGTGCCACTCTCAAGGATTGCAAAGAAGAAGAAATCTCTCACTTTCCTTCTCCTCTTACAACTTTTAAAGATGAATCTCATAAGATCTCTCAAAAGAAACTAAGTATGCAAGTTTTGCTTATTTTCTTTTCTTCTTTTCTCCTCCACCCTCCATTTTCTGTCAAATGGTGATTCAATAATGTGTGGCCAAGAATTCAAGAGTTCCCTTACGAACCCCTTTAAAATTTGTCCAAATTCAATGCATTTTGCGAAATAACTATCTCAGCACCGTTTTGGCGCCAACTAGTATCGTCTGGCGCTGGTTGTGCTCCATATAGGTTTACTGGTGCTAGAGCATTTTTTTGCCTTTTTTGCTCCAAATTTTATCCTTTTTTTTCTAATTTTTAATCCAAATCCCCAAATTAAGTATATCTGCATCAAAAATATAAAAATACCATTCTTTAAAATGCAATTTCACCAAAAATGGCCAAATATAGGCATTATAAATATATGAAAAATTGAATATTTTTTTGGTGTATCAAACTCTCCCAAACTAAATTGTAACTTCTTTACTACGTAAAAATATGGCTTTTGGTAAAGAGTTTAACTTAAAAATTTCTATAATTTGGTTTTCTAAATATACTAGCAAAACTTAAGAAAAATTTTTAACAACTCAGTTTAAATCTAGAAGTATAAGAATATCCAGTAGTCCAGTTTAAAATTTCCGCTTCTCTATTCATTTCAAAAAGAATTGTAGTTTTGTCATATTAAAAATAATTAGAATGTCCATATGAAAAAGAATTTCATGAGAATTTTATTAGTAAGGATGCATGTTGACCCCACTTTTGGTTGAGGTCTAGTTTTTCCTCTTTAGTAGCCTAGGGTCTGGCCATAGGACTTTCCTATTAACTATTCTTAGAAAACTAGAAAAGGAACCCTCATCATTAGAAATTCTAAACTCCTCCTTGCTCCACTTGAAGTTCCAAATAGTGGTCCTAACCTCTAGCACTTAGTAGGTGAGGTTATTATGGGGGAGCCCAATGAGAGTTCCCATAGGACTGCTTGACCTAGGGTTGACCCTGGGGGTTGGTCTAGAGCTAAGGTACTCACCTCACTCAAAATCACACACAAATACAAACCCAAAATTTCTTGACTTTGATCCCTTAATCCTTTGAGAGACTCATGTAGATGGTCACCTAAACCCACAGACCCTAATCTAGAGTTTAGCTACGACTAGTACATTAAGGGCCATTGGGTTCTCGTTGGTCAAAGCTCATTTTATGGTGGTTGGCACCCCAATTCTACCAAAAATACTCAACTTGGCATTTTTTCCACTAAACTCCCCCAAATTACCCAAGTACCCTTGAAACCCTAAATTTGGCCAAAATTCTCAAATTTACCCAAAATACCCAAATTTGTTCAAAAATTATTTCAAACCTTTTTACCAAAAATCACAAAAAATTGCCAAATTACCAAAATACCCCTCAGCCCAAAATTTCAAAAATTCCAAAAATTCCCAAAACCTTCCAAATATTCCCAATTTCATTTTTCTCTACTAATACATGACCCAATTTGACCAATTTGACCAAAACCCTCAAATTGACTTTAAAGGCCCAATTTCCCTAAATTCACATCAAATGTCAATCAATTTGGTTCCAATTTCCCCCAATTTCAAGTCTAAACTCAAATTCACCTTTTATATGACCAATCTAAACCAAATTCAAGCTCAATTGGCCCATGCTTTGAGCCCAATTTTGATCTATGTCAAAAACCCCAATTTTGCCCCAAATTTAGCTATGTTTCCAAATTTCACCAAATTGAATGCATTGGCCCCAAGATTGGCACCCAATTTATGTTGAAAACTCTTCATGACATTCTTATAGACCATTTTCAATAATCAATTTGGACTTAGCCCAAGCCTAGCCCAACCTAGGCTCAAGTCTATCCTAACATACCTAAATTGACCAAAATTCTAAAATCCTTCTATTTGAACCCCCAATTGAACTCAAAATCATTTCAATCCTTCACCAAAAATGTTCATTACAATCATCTACACAATGTTGATCAATCATTTGGGCTTAAAGTCATGGCTAACCTAACCCAAACCCAACTTCTAGCCATTTGGACCCAAATTGAACCTACACACCAAAATTGGCCTAACCACCCTAAAGTCACCAAATTTATGACTCCACAACCACCAAACTCCTCCTAGAGACCAGGCTGAACCCACCAAAGCATGTTATGGACCAATGGATCCCCAAATTAAGGGATTTTAATCCATTTTTGGGCCCAACTTGCAAAATCTCCCTCATCATCACTAACCCTTGGGGGTAAATCATAATTAAGTCTCCCTCCTGGCTCATCTGATTTCCTGGCCACCACCCATGGCCTTTTCGCCCAGCCTAGTGGCCGGAAAACATGAAAAACGTGAGCCACCCCCAAAAATTTAAACCCAATTCAAACCTAGAGGTCACCTCATCCCATTTGAAATTTGGATCCTCTCAGCCCTGCACTTAAGCTTCATTTTTCATCCTTCAATTGACAATGGCAGCCACCCTAAGCCAATTTTATTTAAACCTCACCTTCATGGCCAATGAAGGAGAGCTAAAATTTTCTTAAGGAAACTCTGCCAAACTGACCTTAGAGACTCCCTAAGACCTCATCAGTTCAAGCTAACCATTTTACCCCACTGAGCTTCACTGTGGAAGCTCAATTTTGAGTTTAAATTTTTGCCAAAAACCAGGATAGATCTCTCCACACCTTCACAGTGAATCAAACTTCAATTAATTGTGCACACACCTTCCCCATAGTGAAAGAAGTTGATTCCCCACAAAAGCCCCCTCTCAAACAGCCTCTAATATAGACTTCAATCAACACCTGAAATCATGCTTGGTCGAATTCATACCTAGACCATTCACCAGGGCACAAGGCATCATCTTGAGGTTTGTTGGGACCAATCGAAGCTACCAAAACCATCTGATTGAGGCCTCATCTCTCAAACAAAGGTATTGAACTCCAACCCTAATTCAAGCCTATTTTCATTCTTAATATGTATTTATTGTATTTCGTACCGTATAATCCGTATAGATAGGTTCTTCTTGAGTAGATGAAGCTCTAGGAACAAACCCCATGAGATTTGGTTGAGTCTACAGGGAGATATTAAAGTTTGAGTGTGGACGGTTCTCGAGTTAGCCTATTTGGGGATGATGACGGGGAGCCGTCCGATCGGGCATTTATCTGATCAACGGATGAGATATAGCCGAATGAACTCTTGATATGTGAACTGCGAGCCGCGTGGCATGCCAGGGTGGAAAGCGCAGCGAATGAGGGGGCGCCACATCGTCGTTCGGAGCTGTCTAGGTTGAGGTGGCGTCGCACGTTTAAATAGAAAAGTAGGGATTTAAATAATTTAAAAAATGCTCCCTAACTTTAAAAATCCATATCTTAGTGTATAAAAATCAAAAAAATAAAATAAAAATATTCTAGTGCTCAGTGAACAGAGGAGAACAATGTGAAAATAATTTGAAGTTATGTGATGCATATTTTATTTTTAATTAACTAAATACTGTTTTGAGTCTTTTGATTCTCCATGCATGTAGGCATTTCACCATGACTTGAAATTTTAGCATGTTGTTGCCTCTGTCTTAGGGAACAACCTCTAATTTTTCCAAAGTCAGAGGAGATCTCTAAACAGAGATCCATATTTTTCAAGTTTATGTCTATTATTTGCATAAATTAATCATAATAATTACCATGTTGCTTAGAAAATTCCAAGATAATTTTGGAAAGTTTATTATGGTCAGAGAAACCTTTGGAAAATGCTTCATGATCTAATTCATTAAGAATGCACCTAATTTGCACAAACCCTAAAATACAAAGAAAATTAATTTTGGGAAACACAAACATCTAAATGACTTGGTTTTTAATCTCCACTATAATTTGAAGTTCAGATAATTCCCCATAAAATTTTTAAAATATTTGGAGCTCATTTGATAACTTAATTTGATTTTCTAAGTTAAATGACATTTTTAACACTAAAATGATTTTTAACAAAGAAAATATAACTAAAAAAATTATAAAAATTAGTTTTTGGAGTTCTCTGTGATTAGATGAATTTTCTAAAAATAAATTTGTAATAAAAATAAAAATTCCATTTTTAAGCCTTTCCTTAATATTTAAGTAATTAAAAAATGATAAAAATCACAAAAATATTAAAATTCATAGAAATGTTATAAATTGTTTCCTAAGCACTTAGAAATAATTGGAATATTTTTCATGATTTTCTAAGTGAAGATATTGATTTTTTAAGCTTAAAATAATTTTTAAAGGGTAAAAATGGATTTTCGCTAAAATAATTCTAACAATTCAAAGAAAAATTAGAAAATTGTGAAATTTCTTTCTATGGGTTCCATGACCTCAGATATATTTAATAAAAATGTGAAACTTAATTTTTCACATTTAAAATATTTTATAATTAATAAATATTCCATAACATGAAATAATTCTAATAATTCAAATAAAACTCAATAAATCATGAAATTTGGCCCTAGTGCTTCACTTGTCTAAGTCTACCTCCAGCAAAAATTGCAAGGGATTAGGTTTTACCTTAGTCAAGTTAAGAATTTTCTTTAAAAAATCCTATTCTGCATATAAATAAATATATAAATTAAATTAAAATTAAAAAAAATCACATTTTCTCCTCTGATGTCTTAATTGATCCATGAGTGAGGTGGGATGAAAATTCCAAAGTCATTTGAATTAAATTTGATGAATTATGAAGTATTAGAGCCTTAGGGACAAAAGTGTAATTTTAGAAATTTAGCCTTAATTAACATTTATACTTAATTCAAGAAAGGGGAAATGGGTAACTTTTGATCCTAATCAACATATTTGGATGATTGAAACACAAGGGATTAATTGGTAGAAACCACTTCTTTTAATTAAATGATAAATTTGTAATTTCCCTAAATTATTAAAATTTGGAAGTCTAGTCAATTAAATGATCCTAGACTTAAGGGAATGATTTTGGGCGTTAATAACTCACTAATTTAGCACCCCTATTTGATGTTCAAATGACTTTCAAAAAATTGAATCATCATCACTTAAAATTCAACCTTTTTTTAAAAAAAAAATTGCCTAAGACATCTATCAAAAGTCTAAAGGGCTTAGTAGTGGCCTAGGCTAAGTCAAATTTGGTTAAATGAGGATTAGAAAAGTGAACATAATTAAAAATTCAACATCTTCAAAAACACTACAAGCCCAAATTAAAAATTTGGCTAAGTGTCTTGATAACATTAACTTGTCCCTTTAAGGGTCTTCACCCACATAATCATCAAATTAAATTATAAGTGATAATTACCCTACTCATAGGGATAATTGAGAAATCAATGTTCATTGAGCATTAAAGGTATTTACAACATGGGTTATTAAGCAACATAATAAGTTTAAAATGAGCTCGAGACTTTTCACCAGGCGGTGAGAGGGAAGCATGGATCTGCTTCTTTCTCCAGATCTGTTGGATACTGTCGACACTATTTTTTTTGGTGTGGGGTTTGCCCGTAAGAAGCTGTCGGTCATCAGAATTGAAATCCCGTTGCCCGCTTCGGAAGGACGTTTAAAAAAAATTTTAGTTTTGAAAAAAGATGAAGTCAAACTGACCCCATAATTTTCATAGTTTAGATGAAAAAGCACTTTACCTCAAATCTTGTATCTATCCCGAAGGATGAACACAAGAGTTGAGGGTAAGGCTTGATCAAATAAACTAAAGAAAGTTATGACATTCGTTTGGTCTGCGAAACCAATATATTGGCTGACAAGTTCCCCTATTTAATATAAGGAATTAAATAGGGTTTATATTATGCTGAGTTCGGGAAAAGCTTCCTATAAGGGCAAACCCCTATAGTTAATTACATCATAGATAACTGAAGTTACCTAAGAATACTCTCAATAAAAATCAAGAAAAATTATCTTCAAGGAGTTCAAATGGTAAGGACATTTCAAAGATATCAGACTAAGAAGTGTAAAGGGGATTGGCTCAAATTTGGAACATTTTGTTTTGGAGTACAAGGGAGAAAACACTAGAGGATGTCACAGATTCAAAGGAGAACTTTGGTGACTTCCCAAGCTATCCTATTATTTGGTTTTAGTTTTGGAGGAGAGATATTTAAGTATTTCATCCTGCCAATTTTTTTATTAGGATTTACATTTGTGTGAAGCAATCAACACAAATAACCTTGAAGATGTGAGGATTTAGGTCATGACAAATGACAACCTCGGAATCCTAAGGCGAGTTAGGGCTTAGATTGTACAACAGGATTGTACAAAGGCCTAAAAAAATATTTTTGAGGATTTATGTTGCACTAGGCAAACAACCTCGAATTCCTATGGCTTTGTTATTTTAAAACTAAGGAATGAATGTATTAGTGTAGATCCTCTTGCTGTTGAAGATGACCGGGCTGCCCACCAAGTAAGCTCCAAGCTCCTCGTTATAGCAGAGTTCAAGTTTTCTAGGTCATTTGGTTATAATGTCAAATCAGGGGACCCTATGGTTAAAGTTCTTTAAATTTTATTATGGGCATATTAAAGTTGATTAAAGCGACACCGGCCAAGATCCCACGGTTCCATTGTCCCGACGCCACTATTTTTTTATTGGAATCACTTAGTCCAAATGAATTTACTAAACTCAAATTAATGAGTTCCATAGTTTCATTTAGACCGTGGGAAACCTCGTTAACAACCGTAGGTTACCTCCTCCGAGGGTTCCCGATCTTCCAAATATAGACGTTTTAATTTAGTTGAAATTGTATTTTTTTGTGATGTTTGTGATTAAGTTTTGAGTTGTCTTATATTTTTGAAATGTTGTGAGGTATTTTTGTTTGAAATTTTGTTTTTGGTTTTGGTTTTGGTTTTGTTTTGTTTTTTTAACATGCAAGTATTTCTTATGCAGTAAGTATAATACAAGCATAAAAGAAAAACATTAGAAAAGTATAAGAAAGACTGTAAAACGCTGTAAACTAAAAAAAAATGTACCTGACGAGTCTTCTCGTTCCACCACCTGAAACTCAAAATACATGT
>NEWO01000832.1:124844-149424 GCA_003013225.1 Phalaenopsis aphrodite
ATATATATATATATATATATATATATATATATATACATGGCGTCGTCTTCCTCGCTCGGCTCTGCTAGGGTTTCGCCCGACAGTGAACCCTAGCAACAGTTACGACTTCGCTGATTCCTCTCGAGCGTCTTCACGATTGATTCCGTTCGTGTCCCTCCGCTTCTTCTTCGGCTATGAGACAAGGCTCGTCTCCCGTGTTCCTGTCCAGTGAGCTTTTCTGGCTTAGGATTTCCAGGCTCTGCAGCTCCTCTGTGGCCCGCATGTTCTGCGGCTCCGTCTCGCGGGTACAACTCCTGATTTCTGCGTTCTCTGCGCTCGTCCCATCTCACAACGTCCTCCTTTTTACGCGATTTTTTCCCTTGTCTGCTTTTTTCTCTAAACGCCGCACCTATCATTGAGGATGGCTTCGGACAAATTGTATGCAGCTGCTCTTACCGATATCCACGCCTCATGCACACCAAAATCGTCATCTTTCCCTCCTTCGTTTGAGTGGACGAAGGACAACAAGAAACTTGGTAGGAAAAATGTGAAGTCTGTCATTTTTTTTACAGAAGCTGAATGTATTTAACTTGCTTCCTCCTGTCGTTTGAATTTGGTTGCGAAATTTCTATATGGTCATCCCAAAATGGAGCTCATTCGCAAAGAATTTGAACTTATGCACCTTATTGAAAAATGAAAATTTTGACCATTAGATGAGAGACACATTCTTATTCAAATTAGTAATGAAGATGATTACATGCACTTATTTGCTAGAAGGATAATATGGATTGATAACATAGCAATAAAGATTCTGAAATTGTCTGTAAATTTTGACCCACAAACGGAACCACCAATCATTCCAGCTTGGATTCATCTCCTTGGTTTGAAAATTAATTATTTTTCTCAAAAAGTATTGTACTCTATTGCCTAAACTTATGGGAAGCCACTCAAGACGGATATTCCTACTTTTAATATGTCCCGTCTTTCTGAAGCCAAAGTACTTGTTGAAAGAGACATCACTTCACCCGTTTCTGAGAAATCTGTTTGGGCACACAACACCATGAATATTGTCAAAATGTAGATATTGAACATTTTCCGTCATATTGTTCAAACTGTCATATGTTCTGACACTCTAGTTCTCAATGTACCAAAAAAGCAAACTGCTCCGCTAGGGTTGTAATTTTATCTCCTCCTGATCAGCTCCCAGTTTTTGACATTATTGATCATCAGAAGGATACCCCGGACGACGTCACTATCCCCGCAGGCAATATGACAACTATTTAGTCCCCAGTTGTAGCTCCCCCGTCTTTGAAACCTCTTATCATGGGGGAGAGGGAGTTTCTTCAGATCTTGCCTGCCTTAGAACCCATCACTGATAATATAGATGGAAATACTTCTATTGCTTCACTACCGCCTCATCAGGTCCAAAAAGATGTTAATATTACTCAGGCTCATGGGGATCAAGACGTGCAACGACCTACACCTATCCGACCACCTTTGAAATCTATTTATCAGATGAGTCAATCATCAGATGAGGAATGACAGGTCTACACATTTAGGAGGAAGAAGAAGAATGAAGATCTACTAGAGCTCAGGAATCTGATGGATGATACTTTGGTTACTACTGGCAATGGTACTCACCTTACCAATTTGTTAGCCGGCTCACTTCCAAGAACTAGAGACAGGACTAAAGTGCGACGTCTCTATCACTTTTGTGTGATTTTATGGCTTGTTTTATTTTTTACCTTTATGTATCTTTGTTTTATCTGGATTTTGTGTGTGTTGAATTGTATGAGTTGTGCAACAACATTTCTGTATCTTTTCCGTATTAATATATTTGCCCTCGGAATTTCTCTAGATATAAAAAAAAAGACCTATTCAGCAGATCAAACAAATTAAATGCATGTAAATAATGTTTGATATAAGATCCTTTAATTACATACAAACCAAAGAATGAATACAGAACACATTACAAAAGATTAATCAGCAAAGCAACGCTAGCTGCAAAAGTTTTCTGATTTAAATTCTACGATTACGAATTGGACAAACTTTGGACTAGCTGCAGATAGGGAAACATTTTTTTTTAAAAAGAGGTGCCCAAGCGAATGTTGAGGGCTAGCACTTTTTCCATCTGTCCCTTCGCATACTTTAATCTAATGCATATCCACCAAAAACGGGCCGCGTACTTTTTACATCACAAACAAAAGAACTCCGAATACTGAAAAGAACGCAATATTTCACAATTACACTAGAAGATTTAGCATATTCCAACACTGAGGAAAAATCGTTGAAAGAATAGGCTACGACAACAGAGGCAATGAAACCCCTTCAAGAGAAGAAGATTCTTCTGAAAGAGAGCCATTTCTAAAAATAAGAGCTACTTGACTGCCTAATCCTGGCCTCATTTTCAATCTACATCATTCACGTCACTGTGCATCACATTTATACACATAGAACAAGAACATATGAAAATTTAAAAAATAAAATACAAATAAAAATACCTCGATGAGGTGCCTATCTACAGATCCTTCCATTGCCCACAAAAGATCAGTGAGAATAGGAGCTTGGATCAGAGCTATACATATCAGTGGTGCATGTGTCCTCATTGGGAGCTGGTATCTCTTCCTTCCACTTCAGAATTTCTCTTGCATACCTAATAGCAGCATCCACAGAATCAGAGTCCAAACCATTTGTGAGGGTCACATAAAGCTTCCTTCTTGTGAGGGAATAGAAGAGACTCTTGAACTTCACAGCTACATAGTGGAAGGCAGTTTGAGCTAATGTGGCACAATTATTGGCATTGCGACTTCTCTTGTTGGGATAGCGGCTAATCACTGGGTCAAAGTCATCAAACCAATCACAGGTGGTCAGTAGGGTATTTTCGATCATCTGCTCTAGCTGATCAAATTTGTTCAGTACAAGAAGAAAGTCCATTTCATGAAAAGTTGGATGAGACAGAAAGCTCTCAAACAGCTTCTTGTCCTCCATCATCTTGTTTGTGATTTCACCACCTTCAGTTTCATATACTTCGCCATAGTCGCTCAGGGCAATGCAGAAGATTACAAGCTGTACATCCTCAAACATATCAAGCCACTTCAAGTTCGTGCCCAAGCCTTTACTATGAAGCCTCATAAGTTGAAACCTGTGAAAAAACGCTGCTCATATTCAGTGTTTCAAAAAAACATCCTCACCTATAGTTCGTTAACAAAGCAAGTGTAAAAGCTGAAAAATAACAAACTCTTCTGTCAGCTGTTAAATTTTGACCAAGGAAGTCCATGCATGCCTGTTTAAATAAGGAATCTTATCTTTCATTCTAGAACTGAGAAAGCAGCTTTGTAAAATTCATAGTGCAAAAGGTTCTATCAAATTGGAATAAGATGGTCAGCTAATCCATTCAAGCAATAGCAAAATAAATCCCAACTAAAGCAGCTCATGACAGTAATTCACATGATTGAAAGAAGCGTTATAGTTAAGACCATATTCGGCACACAAGCACTGAGCATACATAGTGCCAACCTTAATGGTGCATCCTGCTCAGTAAACTCACTTCCACTGGAGTCTGACTGGGGGTAAAAGAATTCCATACAAGCTAATCCATTTGTTGATGCCATTCCCTCCGCATAAAGAATCTCCAATTTAGAAGGCTCGTAGTCAACTCTGGATATTTCAACCACCTGAAGAAGTGTTGGTTGATAACCAAATAAAGCACAAAATAAACAACAATCTTTCCCGGGGACAAAATTCAATATAAAAACGATAAAAGAAGATGCTGATTCAGTGAAAGATCGAAGCTGTCAATAAAGTTGAATCAAAATAGAAAATTATCTAATAATCAATTATGTTTTAGTTAAAGGCACAAAATTAAAATCAGTTTTAATTTATAGGTCACAGTCTAGTAATGACAAAAGAAGCCACTGTATTTCAAAATAAATAAAAAGTAAGCCGTAAAAATCAGATTCACCAATAAATATGAAGTGTATAGACAGTTTCACCGCCAAAACATATTCTAACTCACGCCCAACAGCTCGCTCAGGCAAAAATGAAAAGTAAACGTTATGTAGACAATATTTGGCCTTGGTTGGTTATCTTCTCCTATTATAAAAATTTGTTTCAAAGATGTTTTTAAAAGAGAACAGTGTTTTAAAGCAAGGAGGAAAAAACAATTTGAAATAGCATATAAGTGGAGTTTCATAGGAAACCATTTTATATTAGCATTAAAATCAAACGGATTTCTCTAAAACAGAAAGCAATATATAAGCTGTTTCAAATAAGGCCTTAAACCCAGAAGCTTGTGTTTCTCACACATGAAATGTCTGAGATGAGCCTACTTTAAAATTAATGGATGCGAGCATCTTTTAACCAATACTTCAATGTTATAGCACCAGAAAACTATATGATGTACTATTGATACCAACAATATATACAAACCCAAATATACACCCCATTGGAAACAAATAATAATAATAGTAATAAGAATAACAACAACAACAATAACAATACTTAAATGCATTCATTATAAACGGAATGTCAAACTAAGTTCAATTACAAAAAAGTAGTACAAAAGCTTTAGAATGATCATAAATGTGAATGCTTGAATGATGACAACCAAATGAAACCGAAGCAATCTTAGACAATATAATGGCATGAGTTTAAGTTAAATTTGAGAAAACAAATTCATTTAATGATAAATAGACTGCAGATTGTCTATGGTACGAACTCATCTAAACTGCCATGGTCAAAGCAAAAAAAAACCACCGTTACAATTAATTATCTACAGTTGAAATAGAAATACAGAAAAGGGAAAGCAATCCTCTCTTAATTAACAAAAGCAGCAGTTGTGCAAAAAAGCAAGGCTAGTACAAAAGATGACTGCTCCAACATCATGATAACATAAACAAACCACAAAACTAATTATGTTGAAGCTACATTAAGACGAAGAAATAAAACTTAATCCTTTTTAAATTATTTGTTGCTCAAGGCTTAAATAAAAATGAAACATAATATATAACCATAAATACTTAAACAATTAGCCATGCCCTTTAAGATTAAAGGCCATCAGGAGAATACTAAAAATAAGTGTCATTAAGCTATATCACAATTGTCTTTTTAAGGTAAACGCTATATCCTCTAATAAAATAAATACAATTTAATCATCTAATTTTGGGGTAATTAACTTCACAGATCTATCGGAGCTTTATCAGCAATAAGAGCTAAATGTAGAATCCCAGAAATCTGTGATCTACTACGATGGTTGTATAGAGTTTTAATGAGAAAAATGTAAGCTTCCAAAAAGTAGGAAAGTGCATTAGAAGATAAAAATTGAAGAGGAGCTAATGTGCTGAGATATGGATTACTTCCACTCAAACTTTGATTCTCCTTCTGTGTTTAATTCTGAGGATTTTTCGCAGTAGACCTTCTAATTAATAATCCATAATTTGGAAAAGAAATTAAATCTGGACAAGGAGAGTTTGCTAGAACACTTGTCAGAATCAGAAAGAAAACTGCCAAACAAGATTTTCACATCAGAAGGATGGGTGTCGACTACATTAGCATCTGTGAGAATAGAGCCATGTGGGCTTGTGGAGAAAGAGTGTAGCAGGGTGGGATTAAGTGACGATAGACAATAAACACGGGTTGGTAAGGTCAATAAACATGACTGATGGCCCCAACAATAGCCATCAATGGATGGAGTGATGGTGATGGGAGAAGCTAAAAAGGATCTATTGATGGGAGAAGAGGTTGATTTAGTAAATAAGTTATATATTTAAAAGATAAACTTGTATTTTGGTGTATTTACAATAGCAAAATGATATGAAGTTTATCAATGGAGACTAATTACAATCTTTGGATGCCATAACTTTTTGTACAATCTAGGACATGTCACTTCAATATTAATCCATAATATTATATACATCAGGAAGGATAATGCTGATATGATTACCTTAGGAAGGAGAACTGAATTGCATGCCATGTTTTTAATGCATTGTATACGATAAAAGAAAGACATCCAGGTCTGATCTCCATTAAGAGCAGACGTGCTTTCATTTGATAAGTCAGCAAGTTTATAATATGTGATGAATCAATGTGGGCTCAGGAAATTCATGCCTAGCTCTCCCAAGCTTTTATTATTTCGAGTCCAATTTCAAGAGGTAGACCTAATCTTAGATAAGACACTATCCAAAAATTTCACCCTTAATTTGTGAAGTCGAACTTTTGATTAAGAGAAATCATCAAACGTGAAGTACTTAGCATATAGTAGCAACAACTTTGGTTTAAGATATAAAAAATTTCACTATCTTTAGCTTTAGAGTAGATGATGTGGGGAATGATAACTAAGATCTCATGATTCTATCACCCCGCGTTATCATGTACTATAACCTTAGTCAAGAGAGATTATTGACTCAACCTAACCAAATGAACTTGTTAACAGCATGGGTAATATGTCTAAGAAGACATTATAAAAACTTGGGGTGAATGTTTGTCGACGAGAAAAATTAAGGCGAAATTTAACTAATAGAGGACATTTTGTTTTAACGCGTGCACCTTATGATTCAAAACTCAATGAGGCTGAGCCCTTGATGAATATTTGAGATTTGGTTATAATGAAGCATAATAGTGCCAATTTATAACAATCACCTTGTCAGAGTATTAGCCGCTCCTTTATTGTTGTATCATTTGATAGTGAAAACACAATGAGATACACATACCCCATCATTACTAGCATGAGATCTTGATCTTTTGAAAGTGACAATAGTGGTTACTTGACATGATATTTAGCTTTTTATGGGCTGGGATTATCTTAAATTTATCACACGCGGCAAACTTTTAGATTGTATATATATATATATATATATATATATATATATATATATATATATATATATATATATATATATATATATATATTTTTGTGTGTGTGTGTGTGTGTGTGGGTGTGGGTGCGCGCACGCATGTATTGAGTATATCTAAATTTAGGCCTCAAAATAATTTGTATAATACTGAGAGGTATTCAACGAAAGTCCCCTCCAATTAAAATTTATTATTAACATAGCCAACATTAAGGTAGATAAACGACTTGTTTTTTTTTTTTATTTCTTTAGACTTTATCAACTTTGCTCGCTTGTAAAGGAATACATCCAAAAATTGTATGATGCTTTAATTTTCTTAAATGCTTATTATGCTTTAGATCTTATTGACTTTATTCCATGAATAAAGGATTAGGTGTGTAGATTGAAACTAGTTATATTTGGCAAACATGACTAGAATTTTTTTTCCTTTTCCTTATGTTTGAGAAAAGAACTAATGTTGTTATGTGTAAAAAGAGATAAAATGTCTTTTTTTATGACAAGAACATCTAATGCGTGGTCAATCTAGCAACTATAGTTCTTATGATAAGAATCAAACTTCTCATGTAAATCTTATGAATCTGCTCTATACACCGAATTGAACACCATAAAGGGTGCATAACTATTCATGAATTTAATTTTTAAAGGGGAAGTTCGCAAAGTTTCAAATAAATGTATATTTTTTAGAGCAATTGCATGCCTTTCAATGAGAAGTTAAACTAGAGCTTTAGTCTAATTGATACCACAATGCATATAAGACTTAGGATCTGTTTGGGGCAGCTGCAGCTTATGTAATAATCTGCTGATAAGTTGATTAAAAATAATCTGCTAATAAGCTAGGTGCGGTGACTATTATAAATTTTTATTTTTTTGAAAAGGCCAGACCGTTGCCAATAAGCTCTCACCACACCTAGATAGGTGCGGTGTGAAAACGCTGTTTTCTGCATTTTGAAAACGCTGTTTTCTGCATTTTGAAAACGCATAAGCTGCCAAAACGCAGTTTACTTAAAACAGGTCAGGTGCGTTTTCAAAACGCCACCGCACCAAATAAGCTGCCCCAAACGGGCCATAAGTAAAGTTGAAAAGAGAAACTTTTCCAGGAAGTTGACATAATTCTAGGATGAACCATTGAGAAACAACTAGCAGGCTTCTATAACAGTAATAAAATAGTATTACTTTGTGGTGAACCATCCTGTCGTAGAGCAGACCATCCTATCATAGAACACACACACACACCCACACACACAAAATAATATGTGCAAGCCTTGGAGTGTTTTGAAAATAGTCTGTTAAGATTAAGATTTATCATCAATACGGCTATGATTGAAATATGTAATTGGCGTTGCTCTGGAATTTGTTAATTCTACTCATCTATGTGCAGAGGATTGGATTCATAATTTGTATCATACTTTAATTCACTTTAATACTTACTATTTTCTAAACCTCGTCGGCGTTACTCAAGCATAGAAAATTAGGTCAACAAATTGGGACTTAAGGTATTATTTTATAAATATGATGATGAGAGTTTCCATTTTAAAATGGTTTTCATTGAGAACGACGCTAATGACCTTATGCAAATGTAGTGATGCCCCTTTTTTTTTCATGAGATGAAAACCAAATTCCCAAACCAATTTTATCGACTCCAATCAAAATGAGGATAAGTATCAAACTCATTGAGTGGGAGATATGACCATCTTATAGGAAGAGTAGCCAACCTGATAGCATGCATGTTTATTGCTGAATATCATTTTGAAGGACCACATTTTTTAGAGCAAATGCATGTTGAAGTGTATTAATTTGAGTTTAATTTATCATTTAGTCTATGCAGTATTATGTAAAATTAAGTTTTAAGTATTTAATATATTCATTGGAGCACATGCAAACATTTAGTTTCACAGATTTGAATACAATTTAGAGAGCTTAAATGCTTTTAAAGGAACTTGTATAACTTTCAAGAGATTGTATTGAAGTTGAAAATGCTCATGAAACATAAATGTATAACTTGAAATTATCGAAATTTATAAATATGATGAATATTTTATCTTTAGGGTGCATGCAATATTTCATTTTTTTTAATTTAGAAAGCTATTTTCTATCCTCTTACATGTATGTACAACGAATCTAATGAATTAAGTTGCAATCAAAATTCATGTTGTACATTCAAAATCAGATTTGCTTGCGTTTAGTCCACAACTTAATTAATTTTGAATGTTCATTGAAGTTTCATTTGTGTTTGTTTATAAACTTTCAAGTCCATTGCAAGTTTTATTTGAGTCCTATATTTAAATTTGTGATCAATTTGCTGCTCAAATTTTTTTCATATTGAAGCAACTTGCATGACGTTTTTGTTTCAATTTTGTGACAATTTTTTTTTTAATTTACGCTCCATTTTTGTTTTAGTTTTGTATGGGTATAAAATAGATTTCTTTTAATTATTTCAAGCAAGTCCATTCACCATTAATTTCGGAGGCCTCCCCATATACATGACATTTTTTGTTCAATTTGAAGCAACTTGCCTAATGTTTTTGGATTCATTTTGCCCTCTCTCTCTCTCTCTTTTTGGAATTTACCCTCCATTTTTTGTTTTGGTTTTTGTATGTGCCTAAAAGTCATTTGTTTTAATTATTCAAAGCAAGTCCATTCACTATTAATGTCGGTGTCCTCCCAACATCTCCCTCAAGAGTACCTACGGAAATGATTAGTCAACCATTAAATAAAAAAAAATGAAAAAAAAAAAAAAAAAACATGTGAACCATAATCAATGAATTTTTACCCTAGTCAGCCAACGAACATAGGAATCTTTATATCTACCGGAATGATTAGTCAACCATTAAATAAAAAAAAATAAAATGAAAAAAAAAAAACATGTGAACCATAATCAATGAATTTTTACCCTAGTCAGCCAACGAACATAGGAATCTTTATATCTAAGCGAAAAAATTTTAACATAAATTTCCTCGTCGCATCATGACACGTGGGTATATAATTTTTGGCGATCCAGAATCTTCTTTCCCACCACAACAAGAAGAGAGTGTATGAGGATTAACACCAACAAAAAAGGTCGCAAATACTAGGTTTCGACAAGTGTTAACAAAGATGCATGTGTATTTAGATATTGCATTGCAATGACTTTTGTATTTCTGCATTTGAGCACATGAAACAATGAATAAATTAGCAGGTTTATATGTTCTTCGATGAGTACAAAAATTCTTTAATTTCTTATTTTTAATCTTTTTATCTTTTTCTCCATTTTTTTCTTCTTTTCTCACTTTTCTTCTCACTTTTATTCGGGTGTGCACTATTTGTTCAAAACTGAAAAAATCAAACCGGGGCCGAATCATGATAGCCAAAAGAAACTTCTAGATTCATTCTTGAAAAATTTAAACAATAGTGGATCTCTGAAAATGCAAATCATATGTCACAACTTTTTCTTTCTCAAAAATAAATTCACGAAGCTTTGACATATGTCACAACTTTTTCTTTCTCAAAAATAAATTCACGAAGCTTTGACCTCCATATCTACTCTCCTTCCCACTTGAGACCTTTTGGTGGCAAATTCTTTGATTTAAAATATAAGTCTCATGCTATAATGTTCACTTTGGAGAGCATGCCTCAGTTAGTGTTGAACTATCATGACAAATCATAAGTTTTTGAGTTACCTATCTATTTATCTTCTTGCATATTATATCTGTGAAAATTTTGGTACGTTTATGTGATAGCATGTTGGTTGGTGGAACACTTTTGGATATGACTAATCGGGCCAATGGTCCCACAAAATTATGACTCTACAGGAAATCACCGGGTTTCTTAGGGTTGGTATTGACCGTTTCGATTTCAGGATGTATATTAAAACCAACAATATAAATAATATATGAAAAATTGGATAATAAGAAATTTAATTGGAAACAATTGCATGTTTTCTTATGATGATAAGTAAGCATATTTGATATTTATCACTCTCTTGTCATCTTATGATGTTATATATGCACATAATAACTGTCACTATTTATTATGCATATTGTATGTCTCATTTTCTTTGTCATTTATGCTTTACTAATTAACTATTATTTGTTGAGTTTGCCCATCAAACTCACTCGATATATTTGCATAATAGGTTCTATTCTGCTACTAGCAAGATCGTTTCTACTGGAGCAGTTTTTTCAGTTTTAGATTAGTTGTCTTGGAATTTTTTTCGGTATGGGCTTTAGCTATTGTATGTTCTTTTTAGGTCTAGATAGTCGTTCATTGTTATTATTTCAGTTTTGATTTGAACAGTTTTTTGTTTTCCTTTAAATTGTATCAGTGGACTATTTATTATGGAATAAAATTGATATTTTTTGTATATTTTTGTTGTTATTTGCATACAATATTGTTTTTGCAAAAATATAAAACAAATTCAATCCATTTCATCACCCCTTGCATTATCAGGGTGTACCGCCTTCCAGACCCAGGATGTGACAGCACATGCATGCATATTTCATTACTTCCATGTGGAAAATCATATTAACACGTCAAATCAATTTGATCGATTCACTTTGATTATTGCATTAATGAGTTCACAAGTTATTACTTTATAGTGACTTCAATTCTCATAAAACTTTCTTGGTGTGACTTTGCAAGGTAAATCCAATCATGGTCGGGATGCCCCATGCTTTAGAATACTTCCTTCCCTCTTCACCATCAGTGATCGTTCAGAGATCATGTGAAGAGGTTGTTTAGTTACTTTGAAATTTAGAACAAAAAGGACGATGCCAAACTTCGCATCGATGAGACTCTTGCAAAACCTTTCTACTTTCTCTCTTACTAGGATCTTAGTTTAATGTTAGAAAAAGAGGTGTACCAACGGGGCTTAGGGTATCTCTACAACCCCCACAAAGAGGTGTACCAGCGGTCAAAGACAGTCGCCCCTACAAAGATGGGTACCAACAGTCTAGAAACAGTCATACCCATTAAGAGGTGTACCAACAGTCTTCAAGTATAAATCTTATGTCCAAAACCGATTCAGAATTAAATCATTCGACTAAAACAAAATGTCGAACGTGACTAGAGAGCCAATCCCTTTTCAAATATCAAAATAAGGTCCTAGAAAGAGAAAATTGAGAGGTTTCGCAAGTCTCACCGACACAAAGTTTGATGTCGTCCCTCTTGTTCTAAGCTACAATGTAGCTTCACAACTTCACATAATCGTCGGACGATCACCAGCAGGAAAAAAAGTAAGAAGGAGTTCTTCCAAAGCATTATGCATCCCAATCACGACTGGATTTACCTCACAAAGGAGCACCAAAAAGCTTGTATGATAATTAGAGTCAGTATAAAGTAAACATGTGTGTACTCATGAATGAAATAATCAAAATGAATCAAGCAAATTGATTTGAATGCAAGCTAATATGATCATCCGCATGGAAGTAATGAACTATGCATGCCAATATCTGATGTTATAATTTTCATATGAATGGTAACAATGACGATCATGGCTTCAACAATCATTCATAGGTTTTTTATAAAAATAGTGGAATGTTATGTATGTGAAGATTTTCTTCTTTATTATCTATCAATTTCTACACCAAATGGCATATACATTCAAAAACTCTCATGATTTTCAATATGCACAAACTCCACATACATGTACTTTTGATAAACCACACTTCAAATGCAAGAATAAGATTCAAGTATACATGGATTCTAAGCTACACCAATTCACATGAAATTTAAGAATGACAAATGTTATTTTATATGCATGAATCTTTAATAACCAACACAATGTATGAAACATAGACTTCAAACGTGCCTAGATATGCATGATGATGAGCATGCATGATAATATAGTGATAAATAAGCATGTCACTAAAGTCTTATATATTAATGTATCTAACACTTAAACATCCATTTTACATACAAAAACAAGTGGCATATACATTCAAAACTCACATAATTTTCAATATGCACAGACTCCACATACATGTACTTTTGATAAACAAACTTCAAATGCAAGAATATGATTCAATTATACATGAATTCCAAGCTACACCAATTCACATGAAATTTAAGATTGCTTAAGCAAGAATTCCACAATGAATATTATTACATATGTATGAATCTTTAATAACCAGCACATGTATGAAACATAGAATTCAAAAGTGCCTAGATATGCATGATAATATAGTGATGAATAAGCACATCATTAAATTCTTATATATTTATTTATCTAAAATTCAAACTTTCATTTTACATACATAACATGCCATTTAAACAGCAGAAGATATAATTCACTTTTTGCAAAGTTAAAATAACAATAATATAAATAATTTGAATGCTAGAAATGTAATATCAAAAGTTCAGGTATTAGACATATGAATACATAAGAATTATTTGGTATGTTATATAGAAATTGAAGTTCAGATGTTATATCTGTAAATGCATCAAAAATTAGTGGCATGCATGTAGAAATTAAAATTCAGGTGTTATATCTGTAAATGCATAGGAAATTAGTGGTACACGTGTAGAAATTGATGTTTAAGTATTATGTCTGTAAATGCACAGAAGATTAGTGATCTGCATGTAGAAATTGATGTTCATGTGTTATATCTGTAAATGTATAAGAAATTAGTGGTCTGCATGTAGAAATTAAAGTTCGGGTGTTATATTTGTGAATACATAAAGAAATTTTTGTCAGCGTGTAGATATTGAAGTTCACAAGGTATGCAAGTAGAAATTGAAATTTAAGTGTCGGGCCTGTAAATATGTAGGAATTGCATGGCATGTATGTAAGAATGCAAAAAAGGGAAATTTACATATATAGCCAAATCCAAGCCCATCTTCATCAACCGAAACTCTATGCTAAGCCAAAATTAACTATATAAGGATATTAGGAAGATCAACAGCACACCAAGTCGCTTTAAATTATTAGATTCAATTTTAGCTTCAAAATTAATTTCAATTTCACATTCATCAATAGAAGCATGCAATAAACCATAAAGGATATTAGTTGTCTTATATATATGTGTGCTTAAATCATCATAAAAAAATTGATCATTATCCTCAACTTAGTCAATAATTTCACCACTAGAAGTTCATCATATTCTTGCACAATAGTCATGAATTTTTGTGGACATTAGGAAGCTATATAAGTTTTTTCTAACACCTATAACCGTGAAGCACCTTTCAATCGAAGTTAGCTATATAAATGAATGCAGAGTTATCTCAGATTGAAAAACTTTAAAAAATTAAAAAAGAATAAAAAGAAGAGGGCAACAACTATTTTGTGTGAAAAGCACAAAATATAATAATGTGATCGAAAAGCTTTTAGCCGATGACAATCCCTTCCATACCCCCTCCCTAGTAAGTCCGGTTACAAACTTCCCATGTCCTTCACACAACATAGGTTCATCAGCGATTACCCAAAGAGAGCTACTTTCACGAACTCATATTCTCCTTCACATGGTATCACCCCATCTCCTCCAGGAATTCACATCAAACTTTGAAATAAGAACTGTGAAGGTTCAAATGCCAACAACCATAAGCATTTGAAATAAAGTTTGAACAACATATTGTGAGGTTTAAACCCACAAAACTTAGGCTCAGAAGACGTACACAGGATTTAAAAATTGATTCAAACCAAGTTCAACATGGATAGTATTATATTCAAACCTGTTTAAATTGGAACAGCTCAAATGGATTTTAAATTACTTAAAAAACCAATAAGTGGTATGTGAAGACAGGAAGTTATCTCATTTAACAAAATTTCATCCAAAACAATCTTTTAGCTTTATTTTTTTCCAAATAAACATACAAAATGAATATTTGGCCAAATTTTGTGTATGAGACGATCAAAGTCAGATTTTCCAAATGTAATCATAGTAAAACTCTAGCTCATATCTATGCTCACCCTACCAAATTTGCCTAGAACATAAATTTACCAGCGCAATCACAATTTGTTTTCATTAATGGCTCGCATATTCAATAGAACAGTATAACTACCTTTGCTTTAATGAATAAGTTTTGAGAGTTTAGTCAAATGTTCAGATGATCTTTAACTCCAATTAAGATGATCCAAATGCTATTTCTTTATAAAATTTTCATGAATAGTGGCATTCACACACCTTATAACAGATGGACTTCGAAAGTTTTGGTTAGCTCAAAGTTATATTCAATTGGATCATTTGTATGGGTAAAGGCCCTAATAAATTTTATTTAACTGATGTGGACATGGCTATCTCTACAACTTACTACCAAATTGACAATTGATAGAATTAACTAAGGCATTCAACAATCCTTGGAAACTTAAGTTGAATTAACACGATGTTAAGTGCCGGCTGCATATCATCCTAAAGCATTGCTGCTGATATTTGCAGTTTCCGTTTCAATGATGCAGCAGGGAAATAAGAAAGACTCATAAACTTTGGCTGGATATGAACATGGTTATATACATTTTTACATGCTAATCTCTTACCGGCATGAAGAAGAACCTGGGCCAACATGATTTTATAAGTCCCAATAGGTTTGACTCTAAAGCAACCTAAGCTCGAAAACCAATAAAAGAATAGATTGAATCAATTTCTACTTAGCTTTTGTTTGCAAGACAGACTAAATTTGCTAAATCAATCATTAAGATCTTATGGCTCCAAAGGCCTAACTTGTGATTATGGATCCCAAAAAGATGCTGCATTATATTTCTTTTCAGTCTAGCTACAATTTCGTCCATCCAAGATATGCATACAAGCTTAGAAATCTAATACAAGCCTCGATTCCTAATCTAATATCTATTAATTAATCAAGTAAAATCAAATCATATGAAAAGACTAGGCAGAGTGTAGATAGATATACAAACATTAAGAGCACTGAAAACTAATAAAACTTAGAAAATGCACCATTTTACATAAAAGCAAAACAAGCCCATACGTTATAAAAATTAGCATACGAAACTAACATAACAAACAGAATTAGATGAGTGGTAAATTTATCTATCGGGCATTATTAATAAAAAAGTAAAATGCAAGCATACCCGGTCTAAGAAATAACAAGCAACAGCAGGAAGCGATTGTAGCTCGGATATCCTTTTATATGTTAATTGAATAGCGGAAGTATTCCACAACTCCTCAACTAATGGTGCATATTCACGTGTTGCAGCTGGAAAAATGGCTTCCAAGTTACCTGCCGCAATGACCTTGAGAAGCCAATCAGATAATTCCTTAAGTCTTGTGGAAATGGAGTATGGAGTTACAGTAACCTGTTCATCTGTAGCAAGATTAATTGTCAAACATTTCAATATGCTGAAATGGTGCTTATAAAAAGTATCATGAAAGAAAACTTCTATTGGTCATTTATCATTAATATCAGCAGCAGCAGCCACCCCCTTCTCATCATAATTATTTGGGGCGGCTTTATTAATAATCATTTACTACCATACATCATGAAATAGTTTCTTTTCAAGGCATTTTGAATAACTAATATTAATTTTATTTTTGAAGTACCATTCTCCTTTCTAATACTTCAATACTAATCTTATCTAACAATCTAATACATACATTTCCTGCCCTTTATTCGACATGTCCATAAAAATTTATCTTATCTGTGATAGATATCACATCAATGTTTTATTTAATATAACCATCCCATAATTTATACTTCTAATCTTGCTTTTCTACACATTCATTTTAACATTATCATTTTAATTAAGAACAACTTGGCTATCATTTTTTTTAATCGACAGTAAGATCCATAAAACATCAACCTAATCATAACCTGTCTAAATCTAGTGCAAAGCCTTCCTGATACCTCCTATCGCAAAATACTCTTGAGCACTTCTACATTTAATTCATCCAATCTTTGCTTTAAAAGTTACAACCCCATACTTCTAGATTCAACATAGTTAAACTTATTACGTCTATGTTTCACTTTATCCACCCATGATATTAATTAGTATTCATTAATATCAAGCCTATTAATTATTTTACTTCACTAATTCTAAGTCATGTATCTTCTATATATTTTCTATAGGGAACCACCCTTTAAATATCTTTTAAAAGCATCTATATAATCAATGCAAATGAAATGATCTCACGACGAACCTTGGTTTCCTACAATAACTACAAACTCGACAACTACTTTTAATACTATTTAAGGCTTCATTAAGCATATCAAAAGTACTTTAAATGACTTTGAAGCAAACACTTATTAAATGTGCACCAAATAGTAACTAATTGTACTAGATTATATACAATCTAAAAAAATCAATAGTAAACATATGAAAAAACTTTTTTTTGCTCATTTATATGAAATCTATAGCAAAAAAACTAGTCAGGTTAACCATCCTTGAACCTAACTATGGAAGATTCCTTACAAAACTGGTGCTAGATGCTACACAGAACTGTTCATAATCACCTCAACAAGTAAATCATCCGAAAGATGTAAGATTGTTTCTACACCCTCTTGTTAAGCATGTAAAGTTTCAAAACCTAAGGTATTTAAAATGTTTTCTTATGACCAAACTTGTTAAGATGAACTTTTGCACAACTGGGCTTGAAAATACAAAGGAAAATCATTACAATGAAATCACTGCCCTGAAAATTAATGTTATCAGGTTTGTTATCCGTAACAGATCATCAATAAACTTACATTTAAAAATATAATTATAAGTACACCTGCATAAAAATAGAATTAAATGGGCGATGCAGCCCAGCAGCTTTACCTGCAGCAAGAAATAAATACTCAGCTATACAGCTACCAAAAATAATGCAACGCCTGCTCTAGAATATTCAAGTGTACAACTCATTGAGAAGAAAATATATAAAGGGACACAAGGCTTTGCATATCTACAGGGAAACCAATGAGCTTCTTGAAAAAATCTTTCTTTTTCTTTTATTGTGTAACAGCTCATTTCAGGTACATGGGGAGAGGAAACGAAGGGAGCGAAAAGGAATCAAAGAGTTGGGCAGTCGGAAGAGAGAATGAGGGGTCGAGAAAATAAATGAAGGGAGGAGAAGAAGCGAGAAGTGTCAGAAAGCCAAGGAGATAAAAATATTCTATGAAGACTCGCAAACGTCGTACCTGAGAGTCAACAAGAGAAGCAGAGAACTTTTGTGATCTTGTGGCTTCAGTGAGTGCGGCTAGAGTGAATAGAAAGGGGTCTAGAGAGCTCATGCGGAAAAGGTTCCTCGTGCTTCATATTTTGCTCAATCTCGATCGACCGAGCCGAAGGAGAAGAAAGGCAAGAAGAAGGCACAGCGACAATTCGTACGAGTCGAGTGCAATGGATTAGCATGCAAAGGAAGAAGGTGTGCGGATGCTGAGCTAAGCCAGAGCTCTCTCCTACAAAACTTTTTCTTATATTAGGGTTTAGCCGCCGAAGAAGGTAAAATATTTATTCGATTTTAATTATAATATATATATATATATATATATATATATATAATTTAGGGGGTTTACATAAAGTAAAATATAAAATTTTAAACTTGAATAACGCAAAGCAATAACTAATTAAAATAATAAAGCAATTAAATTTGATATTATTAAAATCCTGTTTATGTTAGGTTTTCATTAGGAGAATCAACATCAAGGCAAACAAATTAGCAATTTGATCGGCATCGAGGTGAGTGCTTGTAGTTATTATCTACAATAAAAATAAAAATTTGTTTCTTCTCAAATTTTTTATAGTTGATAAAACTTGTGCATGTTTCATGCTGATAGAGATATTCTTTTCTTTATTGGCCATATCGTTGTGAATGTTGTAGTTACTTACTCTAATTCATTTGGTGTTTGTTTTATATAGTATGTTGAATTGAATGATATGAATACATGAATGATATGTTTATATATACTGATTGTATGTACATGACTGACTATGATGGAGTAACTCCTTGATTGTACTAGCAGAGAGAATACTAAGGTACTCATGCATGTATAAGAAAATAATAATAATAATAATGTGTCTTAATTGACACAATATTTAGACGGCGAATACTAAGGTACTCCTGTGACGATTATATAAGGGCCCATTTGGGGCAGCTTATTTAGGTGCGGCAGCATTTTGAAAACGCCGCAGCAGTGTTTGGAAGACTGTTCGGTCTGATTATTCACGCCGCACTACGTCCCGCTTCGAAGAATTTCTTAAGGGCTTCGACGCGGGTCAAGACCCGCGTCCCACGTTCGGCTATCATCTTTGCCCAAGACTCTAAGTGTTCATTTCAAGCCTACTTTTTATGAACTCCAGTAATGGAAACAAAACGCCTATACTCTCAAAGAAAAAACAGCGCAAATCTTTAAAACTTATTAGATCATTATTTTATTAGCTATTTACATTTCTCAACTAACGGTTAAATTTTCTTTTGTAATTGTGTTTCTTGTATCATATTCTTTCACTTTACGAAAAGAGGCTTCCCCAGCTTCTCAAACTATATAAAAAAAACCCTCAAAACCATGCAAAGCTCTAAATCCACGGACATGTTTAAGAGGCCATTGCTTAAGACTAACATAAAACCAACAAGCTTTTATGCAAAATTCCTCCAAAGCACTACATCGGTACTAAAATATATCCACTGTGGTTATTTGATAATATTACTGGGCATGGTTGACAAGAACAATGATGCTCCTATAAATATATTCATAGCTCCTCTCTTCTTAGAAAATCAGGCAAAAACAAAAATAACAGGTATTAAGAAATAACAGTATCAAATGCTAATCTAAAAAAGTTAAATAAGAGCACCATGTTTCAGATAACGCAAAAGTAATGAAATGTATTAACAGTACTAGCACATATAGGATGATTAAAATTTATTTCACTCTAAACTAGTATTTTTTTCATTTTTTATACATGAAGAACACAATTTATTACACATGTATTTAGAACAATGAACTTGTGGTTGCCATAAACGAGGTAAAACTTAACTCTAATACAAAACATCCGCAGAAGATTTAACAAAAAACGAAGGCATCCTTAACATATGAAGAGGCTAAGTACAAAAAAAAAAACTCCCTCTAATAAAAATATCGTTTTACTAATAATAGGAAGGGCATAGCAGCAAACTATACGTTAAACAATAAAACTGCAGGAGTACATGACAGACCGTTCCCAAAAAATTTTAACATCAGAAAAAGAACAAGCAAAACTTGACATAACACTGGATAGAAACCCAATGCACCTAATTAATAAACTGTCAGCCACCTTCGTAGTTCTAATAACATTAAGAGACCTTAGCTCCTACACATGCCAAAATCTAATAACATCGTAAGGCTTATTTGAGGCTGCAGATAGCAACACCTGCACCATTTTATCCAATGGAAATGATATTTGTTACACCATGAATGGGACGGAGTTGAAAAGGTAACTAACAAACCCTTTCAAGAATTAGGACAAACATGTCGAAAAATTAACCAACAAACTGTTTCAGACCAATCAGCTTTAATGATTATTGAAACTTTTGAGTGATCAAAAAAAAATTATAGAAAAATGATTGTAAACAATAATGAGATGCAAAAGTTGTAACAGCATAAATAGTCATATTTGAAAAATTAACATATGCACAATGATTGATCAAACAGTTACATTCAGAAAACATAAGGAAAACAGATAAACAGTATATCCTTGATCAGTAAAAAGAAAAGAAATTTTAAATTCCGGCAATCTTTTTATCTATAAAAAGAGCTTGAAAAAGAAGATAACATGACACATACCTATGGAAGAAGATTCATAAAATTGTTTTTTCCTTTTCTCAGATAAATACTCTTCTTCAAAGTGTTCACGACCCTCAAGTAATATACCAAGATAACTATAAATTTTTGTTTGAATCATCAACTTCATGCTCTGAAGCTCATCCTCATTGAAAGGGACTCTCTTATACAAAAAGTTGGCCTGAAAAAAAGGTATTCATCAAATCGCAAGAAAAATATTTTAACTGCATTTATTGTGATAAAAATGAAAGATAAGTTATAGGGTGTCACATGGGCTAACCAAGTGCATTTAAAGTCATTCAATTCAGTCCTTCAAAGTCCCATATTTGTGAAGGCCTGATGGGCCTTGGTTGGTTACCCATGGAAGTTTCTTTCAAAAAGTTTATGATACAGCATACTTCTTTAGTAAAATTTAAATCGCTTTCTAAATCAAAATTTAATTAATTCAAACTAGTTTGTGAAAAGCTTCAAGGTTGTCGAGCTCAAAATTACTTTTGACATGCTCCGCTTGGCTAACTAGGGGCTCATTTGGGAGGACTTTTAAGGTGTGGCGCGGTCATTTACCGCAACTTTTTGCAGAAATTTACAATTTTTGCAGTGATTTGCGTTTTTTCTCTAGCTGCTTAGCTAGAAATTGACAACAGTTATTCTGATATATTAATAATATTTTGATGTGATAAAATTATATATGGGAAGTTGAATTTCATTTTAAAAAATAAGAGTAGTATTTTTTATATGATGTTAAAAAATTGAGTGTTATCCATGTAAATATGAAAAATTAAAATATATATTTAGATTTCTTACTAAAAATCATATAATATATATATATATATATATATATATATATATATACTAAATACTTAAATTTACACCATAATTATAATTATTTTTATATATTTACATATATTAATCAATTTAATATATAAATATATAAATTTATAAACAGTTTAACAAACAGGGGCAACATGGTCATTTTTTTCCAAAAACAACTGTCTCACAGCTGCACCAAACAGGCTGCTAGTTTTCCCACAGCTGCTTCCCCGCAGCAGCTTTCTGGGGCAGCGCAGCAGCAGTTGAAAAGTTGAGAAGCTGCAACTACACCAAACAGACCCTAGATTAGCAACAGGCAATCGTTATCATCCATTTCAAAGAGCAAGAACGAAGGGCAATGATTTTGTATGTATGTATTGAAAATGATGTTAACCACAAGATTGACTATTCCTCAACATTTTTTTCTCTATTTTGTCAGCCTTTTCTGAATCATGTGCCCTTTTGCATCATGTTCATACATAACTATATTTTTCATTGGTTGTTGTATATAGTTAGCCAAAAAATGACTATTCAACAGTTGTTCGAGACCATTTTTTTTTAAGTGTGCTTGATGCCAAAGTTAACCCAAATATTAATATTGAAAAAGACAAATAGGCGGTTACAACCAAACACACTAAAATGGGAAATAAAAAAATACAACACAACACAAACTCACACTAGGGTTCAATTTGTGGGTGGTGGGGATCGGCTAGGAGTGTAAATGAGCCGAACTTGAGCAAGCCTGATGCTGGTTCATGTTCGGCTTGCTCAAAATTTCTTTTGTTCATGTTCGACTCGTGTTTAATAAAAAACTCATAAATAATTTGTTTGTGTTCTGCTCGATTCAAACTCATTTATTCGAATTAAGCTCGTGTTCGGCTCAAAATCATAATTTATTAAATTTTAATTATTAAAATGATATAATTTATCACAAAAAATATTTTTTTTTTAATTTTAAAACTCTTTTAAACGAGAATAAAACCAAAACTTAATTTACTCACACAAATCTTGCATGGCTCATACCACATGTGATACTGACTATAAAATAAAATGAAGATTCCCTTTTACTTTTTTATTCATGGTGTGGGATATTTGGAGAGGGCATGGAATTTGGCAAGTTTTCAGCATTTACATACATACCACAAAATTCTTATGTATTTACATATCCAACATCCATTATTTAATGCGAGCCTATGCTTGGTGGAACATGAAAGAACAAATTAAAGTCGTGGGAAAAAAAAACTAACTTCTTAGAGAAATTTACATGCATACACCCATTTTTTATGTAGTTACATATTTAACACAAAAACTTTATTTTTTATTTGCAGTCCTAGATAAAATTACTTTAAAATTAATAAAATGTAATATTTTTAAATAAATATAAAAGTTTAATATATAAATATTAAACAAATATTAGTCATTTATTATTTAAGTAATTCGAGTCTAACACGAACGAACAAACTTTTGTTCGTGTTCGGCTCATTTATAAATTGAGCTAAAAAATATGTTTGTGTTAGGCTCATTTGCTTGAAGAACGAATCGAGCACGAAGTACTTATCAAGCCAAACACGAGATATTCACGAACAACGAGCTTTTTTTTACAGCCCTAAGGTCAACTAGGTGATCTGGGAGTGGTGATAGATGGTTGGAATGGGTTGTTAGGTTGCTGAAGACGACAAATGAGGGGTTGGAACTGTGATGGGAGCGAGGAGGAAGGCCTAGAATAGTAGTGGCAGTGAAGCGGAGGGCTAGGATAAAAAAGAGGAAGGGTTGTGGAGTGTCGGACAATAGGAAGAGTCATGTTCTGTGCGGGGGCAGCGAAGAAGAAAGCGGTTTAAGGGTGTTAGCAATAAGGAGAAGGGAGAAGTGGGGGTTTTCAAGAAAGTGTCAGCAAGTTAGAAGAGAGGAGTGTGGAGGATGGGAAAATCGAGGATAAATACCACCTCAGGAGCTACAAACAATCGGAACACAACTCGACCTGTGGAGTAGAATCACCAACTTGGAATGTGATATAGCTAGAGCATCACTCCCCCTGCATACAACCATAAAAAGGAAAAACTTGAAGATGTCGGCAGCTATCCCGATAGAAAAATAATGAAAAATTGAATTCCAAAACCCCAATACAATATAAAGGTCCCTTGAGGAAATAAAATGTGAAAAATAGTGAAAATGGAAAGAAAGCATAAAAGGAAAGAAAAAAAAGGAAAAAAAATAAGCTCAACTCGCAGATCATCCTGTTGTGATTGTGGACAGACTTGTGATGCACTGTTTTGTGGTTTTTGTGGTTTATGAACCTAACGCTCTACGTCAGTCTCCCACGGTTGGGGAGAGCTTCGAATTCATTTGTTGAAGCTTCTAGCTCCTCGTAGTATAGTGCTAGCTAGGGCCTCGTTGAAGGTGATAGAGTTATCGTAACATCCTAATAATTCAATTCTATAGGTTTTGCCATTCCAAAGTACATCTTGATAGAACAAGTATTCATCCTCTTAGTTGGCGTTGTGGATAAAACGAGTATTCTCACAAATCAGGTCTTAAGCCACTACATCTGTAAACTGTTTCTCCCACTAATTGTTCTCGTTGGGTGTATATGATAAAAAATTATATACAGAGTAATCAACTATGAGATAAATCTATAGCAGATTGGGGAACTTTCACTAGCAACCACTCGGACGAGATCTCTTCTTCATTTTTCATAGGACCCATTGTAGGATTTTTTTCATACCAAACTCCTAAGGCAATTTCCAGTGTTGTGATTCATCCCTCCTGTCTGAGCATCTGCGAGTGGATACACTGCTGAACTGAATTTAACACTCAAATAAGTCCATATGCTCTTCCAGAAGTAGCTCAAAAACTTCTCATCTCTAATAAGTTAAATCTTACTAAGTAGAGGAACCTCAGGAGGTAAACTATATATCTGAAAATTCTGAAATTCACTTACTAAGGCTCCCATTTGTTTGGTATTAGCTCCTCAAACTCATGCCCCTTCTAAACATTTAATGTCAGTTTTGATGATGCTCCACTCAATCCTTGCATAAAGATAGTCTGAGGTTCCATAACCTCAAAATCACTATCTTCTAGAATAGCCTCGACTAATCCAGCTGGAGTCACTTGCGTGGGCTCCCCTTGAATCACTAGTGTCTCTTTCTCGTCAGCTTGAAGTTAAGACTCATCTCTCGTCTTCATCATTTCTAGTGTCACTATCTATTTCTTCATCTGCAGCCTCTGAGTGAAAAAGATAATTCTCCTGGTTGGACAATTTGATTCAATATGCACAAATTTAA